>JAQGCA010003667.1:0-11422 GCA_034698945.1 Protaphorura quadriocellata
TTACATATATTGTTCTCCGTCTTGACTGGACTGTAATATCCTGATTGAATTATGTTTTGATTTTACTACTTCTTTCACTTTATTATTGGAAACATTTCATTTTCATTCTTCCAACTGTAGTTACCATATGCCAGTGTCACTACAAGTTATGTATGAAATAAAATGTTGTAAACCAAACAAATGCAACTCAGATTTTTCGTAGCAATTTAATTTCTGTTTCAGTTTGGGGTTAACAATTTCAGACATGTTGTACTTCATACCTGACCAGACAATTTGTTTCGATGTGCTGAAGGGAAAGTTCGCCCTTTATGTGGACGATCGCATTATTTTAGTAATTGAAATGAGGAATCATGAAATACAAATGTTTTTCAATTTATAAAAATAATATTTTTTATTCAGCACCACATTTCAGTTTACAATTCCAACCATATTCGATCAGTTAAGGAAACCTTATCACTAATAAGTTGGTCTTGATCATTAAGTCTACGTATTTACAATATGTACAGTATTATATATAAATAAAATGTTTAAAAAAAAGTATTTATGTTAAGTATATACACTAAAGAGGTCCCTTCCAAACCAGCAGGGAGGTATCTTTTGAGAAGTAGAATGAGACAATTAATTAATTAGCAGGCAACACGTGGGCGGATGTCCATGGTGGCAGCCATTGATCGGACGATCTTTCCAGTTTTTCCTCTGGGTAGAGCTGATACAATGTAAACGCCCCCTCGGAGTTTCTTGTATTCTGCGACTCGTTCTGTAAATTCATAAAACATGTTGGTTAATAATCTGGAATTGGGAAGAGATTCGAAAAGTCCGAATGATTTTTTGAATATTTACCATCAGTGAAGGCTCGGATTTCATCAGTCGTAGTTTCCTTTCCTGGTTTGAGGACAACTAGTGCTCTTGGGATATGATCACCACCAGCTGGGTCAGGAATTCCAAAAACGGAAGCTTCTCGGACAGCTGGGTGTTCGACTAAAATTTCTTCAATTTCGGCTGGTGAAATCTATTGATTGAATAAAATCAAAGATAAGTCCTTTGTTCGGATATGAAAAAAGGTATTTGTCAATCATTTTCAAACTTACATGATTATTGAAGTATTTGAACGTTTCCTTGATTCTGTCGACAACAAAGACGAAGCCATTGTCATCATAATATCCCAAATCTCCTGTTTTCATCCAACCATCTTGAAAAACGGCAGCATTTTCCTCAGGACGTTTCCAATATCCAGCACACATGATCGGGCTTCTGAAAGCAAGCTCTCCCTTTTGATTTGGCCCAAGTGCCACTCCAGTATCCATATCGAGGACCTTCAAAGATGTATTTGGGTAAAGACGTCCAACGGACAAGTGTGGAATTTCTTCCAATGGTTTGAAATCCTGGGTTCCAGAAAGGTCAACAGTGGTAGTTAAAGCTCCAACTTCTGTCATTCCATATCCGTTGAAAACTGCTCTCATATTTGGAAGCGTCATCATCGCTTGGTAGAATTGTGCATTGATGACCATCCCTCCAGTGCATACAGTCTTAAGGCTGCTGCGATCATACTTCTGTGCCTCTGGATCAATGGCCAAGAGGATCAAAAATGTAGGGAATCCGAATCCAAAGTCTGGTTTATATTCATCTACGGCCTTGAATATATTTTCCTTTGTTACTTGATGCATCATAATACCCCAATGGGCGACACAGATGTTTCGGATTGGGAACAAGATTCCCAAAACGTGAGTACAACGAAGCAAGAGTAAAGCTGGGGCTTCGCTTCTTGGAATTCCTCCCGTCCCCAGGCAAAATCCAAGAAGTGACCTGTGAGAGTAAACGGCGCCCTTGCTCTTTCCAGTCGTTCCACTTGTGCACAAAATCAGAACGGGGTCGGTTATTTCAGTGTTCAGTGATTTTGGATCGGGGCATTCTGCGAGAAAATAAGTTAAAATTATAATTTTAAAATTCATCACATTTTCAGACAAAAATGATTAAATTTTAAGCACTTACCATTTCCTTCATCTTCGAACAATTCAGAGACGGAAGTGCATCCGTCAGCTTCTCCGAATACGATGATTTCCACATTCCAATCAACTTGAGCAATGGCGGCCTTGACCTGTGGGACGGAAATGGGATCACAGAACACCCATTTGGAGTCACCTTCCTTGATTCTCATCAAAAGAGTATCTTGGGTGTCTTCCGGATAAGAAGAATACATGACACCACCCACACGCCAAACTCCCATGACCACGGTGTAAATTTTTGTGACGTCAGAGGTCAAGTACAAAGCAACGTCTCCCTTGACCATCCCCTTCTTGTGCATTGCGCTCGCAACGGTTCTGGACATTGGTTCGACATCAGAAAATTTCAGGGTTTCTCCAGTCACGGTGTTTGTCTGCAAAATATATACAATTTTAATGATTTGGTAAAAAAAATCAGAAATCTTTTGAAGAATAAATTTCAAATTCGTCTTACCATCCAATTAGTGCGTCCCATCTGGACGTTTTTCTCTGCCATTTTCAAAACGAATTCGACGGCACTTTTGGTGGTCAAAGTTGGAATGGCCACACTTGGGTAAGCAGATTCCAAGACAGGAACTGCTGGTTGAATGAATTGATCTCCTGCTTCTGCGGATGCTGGCATTTTGATATTTGTTTGGTTTTTTTGGTTACTAGTAATTCACTTTACAAAAAAGCTGTCGAATTTCGAAGCTCTAACTGTAGGAGTGTTACAAGGTAGATTTTTTGGTAGAAGAGTAGTTGAAGAAGCCTGAGAAGGAACTGATGATTTGTTGAAAGTTGAATGGAGTATTTATATGATGTCCATTAATTAGTTACTTCCAGGTTTGGAAATCATTAGAACTGTGGACGAGTGGTTATGATTACAGGGAAATACCGGAATCAAAATCCACAGGTTTGATTTACAACGATTTCCCAGCTTTTTGAAGTGCAGTGATTTAATCAGATTTGGAAAGTCCTGGCGTTTCCCCGTGTGTGTCCTCGTCACACTTATTCAACATGATTGGACATTCAATTGGACATTTCTGCTTTGATTTAATTAAAAAGTATCAAATAGTACTTTGATTTAATAATGCTCTATCTATTGCCCTAAATCACATTAAATCGCCCAGGGATTTTCCACGCTTTGCTTCATACACTCACATTGTCAAGTTCATAAGGAACGGCTTGGAGTGTAAAATTTACACCCATGATAGATTGATCGGTATCATGGATAATGAACGTTTCGGCCAGCTCTTATCAACTTTACGTTCAGAACTTTCCCCTTGTCAACTTCAGATCCAGATTGAATGACTTCTGATTACGTGATGGGACAATTCGGCGAGTCAAGAGCCATAGGCTTGACAATTGCTTTGGATTTTGGATTGGGAATTATTATTTATTTGTAATTTGTAATTGAGTGTGTCTAATTAAAGAGTGATAAGGTTTCCATAAAAAAAAACCAGACACCAGTAAAGGCGTTATGATGCCAAAAAATTTAGCATTGCTAAACCGATATGGGATTTCCAACCAAGGTCAGATGTGGGCCCAACCCAGGTCACACGCTCAATTGACAACCAAAATGATTGCTACAATTAACGAGTTCTACTATAACTCTTTACATGCGTTGCCTAATAGGTAATTCAAGGGATCAGTAAAATCTTTAGCTTAGTTAAACCGTGTTATTATTATTAGCATTCACGCCGGGCCACAGCACAGTATAAAGGTGAAGAACTAACGCCCAAATAATAACAAACCATTAAAATATTGTTATTTGACGTCACAATACAAATAATTATTTTCAGTTGCAATTATATACTGTACACGATGCGTTGTAGTGCTTCACAGGGAGACTATCGCCAGTTTATACCGGGTGACCCATACTTTTATACGTCCACTCGGCATCGGCATCCAGGTTGGCAGTGAAAATTGAAATGCACTTCTTGGAGAGACTTTTTGAATTCTAGTTCCCTGTCGGAGTCGGGAGGGATGCAGTCAACCCAACGTCACTTGATGGACTGTGCCAACGTGTTACGATTTTTGACCCGGTTTGGGTTTTTTGTTGTATGAACCGCGAAACACCTTACAATAGTAAATGTGTAACGTTCTTAATTGCATGTTTATTATCGGCATTTGAACTATTGCGAAATCAGCTAAAATTACGAAATAAGAGTTTAATAAGAAAGTAAGTATTTTCTGGAAAGAACTCGGATTATGATACGAGCATTCGATTCCTAAACGTAGGGTTGGTAACTTGGAAATTTTTAGTTAAGGATTTACGATAATCATGTCTCGAAATTACCATTTCTTTTGACTAAATCGGAAACTTGTAACTGTAACTGAAGGCGTATTTGTCCAATTGAAACTTGATTTTTTGTGCAATCAAAACGAAAATTAGTTCATATTATCACGAAACTCTGCTTCATTTTGAATTCTCATAGACGTTAGAACACTCATTGATTGTCGTATATTCCAGATACACTGAAGCATATTAGATGCATACAGTGTGACGAGAAAGGAACATAAATGGACGAATTAGAAAATACAGTAGCGCCTTATTCCGAATTCGGAGTTGTGGGGTATTAACCCCAGCTGAATCCAGGCCTGACATTTTAAGGTAACCTTTATGTGTCTGAGGACGGTCGTTAAAGTGGGTGTGGGCTTCAGTATTCGATAAGTAGGGCATTGGTCCAACATAACATCTGACATTTAAGTTAATCAATCTCAACAGATTTGCCATTCTATGGATAATGAAGTAAAAGTAAAGAGTCATGTAATTCCACTAATTGAACCCTAATTCTCGTAAGTCTAATGACCAAAAAATGCGCCAGGAATGAGAATTACGAGCGCGTCCAGTAATGAAAGAATTCCATTGTTTTGACTCTATTCAGTCCACGTTTTCTCCTATCCGATTTTCAGAAAATGAGCTTCGTTGTTCCGAATTGCGGGGGATTGAACGTTTCTGGCACTTGTTCCAAAGTGGATGAGGCGCAGTGCTAAAAATAAACAGTAACATTTCATACTCCGCGTGCGAAAATAAAATAGTTCGTACTCGAAGAGTGCGTGTTGAACACAAATTTTGTGAGCCTTAAAAGTACAAACATGTAATTTCGTCCAAAATATACTAGATTCAATTGAATTCAATTTATTCAGAGGCAACACTACATACTGCAAACCGATTTAAAATCTCCTACATAATTATGTGTAAACATTAATATACAAATTAACACGAATACAAACACATGAAGAGTTAATTTTTCCTAATAGGGTTTAGCAGCAATTTATAACTTTGCTGCTTAATTAAGTCCATATACTAGGAAAGAAATTTAAGACGAGGAATAAAATGCATGAGGAGTCAATTTCTGTTAATTAAAACTAAATTGTGAATTGAACAGCTCAACTTGCGAGTTAGGCGAGTTTTGTTCTCACTACTTTCATACGTTACTTTACACTGGACATTAGTCGCTATGAAGTTTACCGTTCACGTACAGTTTGATTAAATGTGAAATGAGTTATTCAGATTTTTTAAAATTATCTGTCGGATTTATTCTCATCACATTCACATTCCTCATTCCCTCTGGCACAGGTGTGAATCCGTAAATTTTTTTGAATTTATTTAAAACGAAAATTCTCATTTGTCTGTGTCCTCAAAAATACAGGGAGAAAATGTTTTTCGTGTACGACTGTAACAAATGAAAAGTGTTTGCACCTTTCAAAGAATGAATCGAAACTGGTTGACCGGGACATGATTGTTAATTGCAAGGAATTCTGTACAATAAGAAGACAGGAGTATGCAGACGACCGAGGTAATAATATACCGGGTGGTTCAAAACCAATCACACATTATGCTTGAAGTAGTGTGACCTACATTCTAAAGAGAATTTAATGTAGAATTGACTGATTTTGCAAATTAATACACAAATTCTGGTTAACACAAGAGATATTAGAGATATTTTGACTTCTTTTCGCGCAATTCAATTGCATTCATGCGTTGGAATGTCCTACATAACTTCTCACAACATATGTATTAAAGGAAAATTCTCTTGAAAATGTATATCTCGTTTCATCTTACAAGTGGTACCCTCTAAAATTATTTCAGCAGTCATTTAATTATCGATAATCATAATTCTTTATAGGTGGAGTAGCCTGGTTGAATCGAAGTTGTGAATCCGACTATATGGACTCAGTCACAGCCAATGGATATTTTATTTTGTACTTACGATCTTGTAAGCAAAATTTTTGTAACGCCGGAGACGGATTGACAAGTAAGTGTTTTTTCTGTCAAGTAGGTATACCTACTATTTTGTTCAAATCAAATCAAAAGTTTTCTGTACTATGTGATATTCAATTTAAGTTTAATATGTCTTTCTTGCACCTTTCAGCTTTTGGAGAAATAGTTGAAGACTTTGACGACGACATTGAAGTCTCTAATTATACTTTGGAGTCATCCGCTGTTCCGACGCTTCCTAACCCATTCTTGTCTTTACTAATTTATCCCACTGTTTTTTGGGTCAGATAAATGAAAATAATTGAATAAATTCTTATACAATAGATAGCTTTTTGTTAAATTCATTCAAATTAATTGGCTTCTAATGATCAGTGATAGAACTTGAACCAGTTTGATGATAATGAACCGAGTCAGGTTTATCTGAATACGGAATATTTGCGATAAGCCCTTGATAAACTGTTGTGATAACTTGCCCTTTAATTTTCATATTCTAGCTCCCTCGCACGCGTCATGTGTAATTTCTTGCTTGCCTATGATTTGATTAAATGACGCGTTGGAATAGATTAGATTAGAAAATACGTTCGTGGAAGGTATGCAAGTGATGTGAAATGTCTCCCATCCGGACTGCAAATGAAATATTTGCATAGAATTCAAATACAGTGCAAAATTTTAGAAAATTGACAGCAGCAACTATGGAGGTTTGGAGTATTCTTGCTTTACAATTCTTGGGATGCATCATTCTTGTGTCAGGTAAGCAATTTCTATACGAATGAGTGACAACACAGTGTGTTTTTAGCATTTCGTGGTTAAACCTTTTTGACGTTTGTAAATGTCTGCAGGTCAAAGTCCGGATCTAATATGTTACAAGTGCGTTACCCAGGCTGGGGACAATACTTGTCTTGAGAATCCTGAAAGAGTGCCAACCACGCCCAACTTCGTTGAATGCGAAGGTGGATGGTGCACGACCACGAGAAAAGAATTCACAGAAGTCCCAGGTTGGTTCATCCAAATAGAACTTAATATTGAAAACTATAAGAGTTTTAGAATAGAATAGTGATAATGTTTGTATTAATTGCGTGTATTCTATGAGAACCAGAATCGTCACAAAATGAGCGGAGAATAGGTTCTCAATGGCAAGTGGCTTGTCCCGGTATCGCATATTTTGGTGTCAAAGTCATAAGACATATAATCAAAGTAATCAATACAATTAGTTCACGCCTTCACATAATCGAACAAAGTTGACTAACATCGCGTTGTTCAGTTTCATATATGTACATACATATATTTGTTCTTTCGATGTATCGTTTCTTTGAATTTCTTCCAGGGAAAATTGTTACTTTCACTCGAGGTTGCGCCAAAGAAAGACCAGAATTACTCGACAATATTGTCCATAATGCTCACTTCACAACGTATTACAGTACCTGTAGGACTGTGAGATGTAATAATGGAGATGGGCTCAAACGTAAGTAAAAGTACTTTATCCTAATTTAAGCACCACAGAAAACAGAATATTTTTGCTTTTCGTGCGTTCGGGTCAAACCAATTAGTAGTCGAAGCTACAAAATCTACAAAATATTGAAGGCAGGACTTATTTTAAATTAAAATTATACGATAATGAATCTTAAAAAATATTTGATTTGATCTATTTTTACAATAATGCAGAGAACAGCGGAGGAGGTGGTGGTGGAGGGGACGATACAGGATTCATTATCGTTGAAGGAGAAAGTAGTGGAGGAAGTACTATGAAAGTAAATCTGGCTTTGGCAACAATTTCCGCATTCTTTTGTATTTTAATTACAATGTAATTAGGTCTGATTTGATTTTGTAAGTGATGATAACATATTCGAATTTGATGAGGTATTTTTGAAATGATCCTTTCTATGATCGAATTTTACTCAAGTGATTTTGTAATTTGTACACTTTAAACGCGACGTTTGAAACAGAATCCAGAATAACAAATGTTTGTGTGCATAGTTATAGTTTGCAACATGCTTAGGTATACTTTTATTGAACTGGCGCAAATAAAGTGGAAAATCTGACAAAAATAACTACCCTTTTATTTCACGATTAAATTCAATTTCAATTTTATCAATCATTCCTTACATGCACACAACGCCCATGATTTTGATATTTTATATCGATGAGCGTATGAATGCTAATCCGAGTCCAGATGAAGGTTCGCAACCATTGATCTCACGACTTTTCCAGTTTTTCCTCGTGGTAGCGCAGGAACAATAAATACTCCACCCCTTAACTTCTTGTAGGATGCAACTTTTTCTATTTTCAAATCAAAAATAAATCAGGCAATTCATTCGGTGTTGAAATGTACGGGGCGGTTTATAACTATTTAACCTCTAGAGTCCAAAGTTCCAAAATTTTAAAATTAATTTTTTTTAAATTTTGGGTGTGACTTAGAATTTAATTTGGAATCCATACGTTTACCGGTAGTACAAACCGCGCAAACATGGTTTAAAAATGCTGAGGCGAAATAGGAAACATGCATAAGAATATAGAAAATGAATTTTTCAGCTTGAAAGTTCTGCGAGCTGGAATGGCGTTACTAATTACTAGGCAAATCCTGCGGATACAATCACCGGTTTGGCTGCAGGGTAAAGGTAAGTTCTGAACCACACTGTACGTTGAAATGTGTTACCATACCGTCAACAAAAATCCGAATTTGCTCGGCAGTGGCAGGAACACCTGGCTTTAATGTAACTACTGCTCTTGGAATGTGATCTCCGCCATCTGGATCCGTAATTCCAAAAACCGATGCTTCAGCCACGGCAGGGTGTTGAATGAGGAGTTCTTCCAAATCCGAAGGGGAAATCTTTAGAATATTGACAAATAGAAAAGTGAGCCAAAAAAAATTTGAAAACGGCCATAAAATAAAAAAATTCTCTCACATGATTATTGAAGTACTTGAAGGTTTCCTTGATTCGATCGACAATAAAAAGGAATCCTTCACTATCGTAGTAACCAAGATCTCCTGTTTTCAACCAACCACCTTCAAACGTTCTCGCTGATTCTTCTGGTCTGTTCAAGTAGCCAGAGCACATGACTGGGCTCTTAAGTGCGATTTCGCCCTTTTCATTCGGCCCCAATGATTTCCCAGTATTCAAATCAATGATTTTGACAGCCGTGTTTGCGTACAGTTTCCCAACCGTCAGTGGTGGCAAATTAGGAATAGCTCTGATTCCGTGAGGCCAGTTGAGGTCAACTGTTGTCGAAATTGCACCACATTCTGTCATTCCAAACCCATTCATGACAGCTTTTACGTTCGGGATTGTGAGCAAAGTTTCATAGATCTTGGCGGAAATAACCAATCCACCGGTGCACATTATTTCTAAACTCGAACGGTCAATCTTCTCAGCTTCAGGTGAAGTCGCAAGAGCCAACAAATAAGTTGGGAATCCGAAGGCCAGGAATGGCTTCAAAAATTGAGAATTAAATACGTTAGAATTTCCAATCTAATATATTTAGCTAAAGTAGCATTTGCAGGAAATCTCAATTGAGCCAAACCTTGTATTTATCCACGGCCTTAAAAACGTTTTCCTGTGTGACTTGGTGCATCATCACTGCCCAAACTGCGCCATTAATATTTCGAATAGGAAACAATACTCCCAGGACATGCGTGCAACGTAGAAGGTACAGAGCTGGTTTTGAATTCCAAGGGATTGCATCGGTCCCAAGACAAAACGCCATGATAGATCGATTCGTATAGATGGCTCCTTTGCTTTGTCCAGTAGTTCCACTTGTGCACAATATCAAAAGTGGGTCGTCCAATTTTGTGTTAGATTCAGACGGCGATTCTAATATTGTGTATGACGGTTAGTTGGAATATTATGTATGACCTCTGCCGCACGGCTCTTTAAAGTCGATTAGTCAAATACCGCTTCCGTCGTCCTCGAAAATGCTGTCCACTGGAGTACATCCTTCGAATCGTCCAAATACAAAAACCTCTACTGGCCAATCCGCTTTGCTTGCTGCGCGCAGGCTTTGTGGTGCACAGGAAGGGTCGCAAAATACCCATTTAGCCTTTGCTTCTTGTATTCTCAGCAAAAGCATATCTGGCCAAAATTAAAATGTTCGTGGTTAACAAATATTGGGAACAATTAATAGACGATTCACAGCCGAGTTTAGCTTTAACTTAGCACCCACTCCCGGCTATCGGCTTTTTGACTGCCTAAGGTAAATTTCTTCCTAAAAATTAAAAGTTATTGCAAAAATAGAATTACATATTACACTCATTTGTTATTACCTTCAGTGTCTTCGGGATAAGACGAATACATGATACCGCCATTTCGCCAAACGCCGAGCATTATTGTATAAATTCGAGTCACATCGGTGGTCAGATAAAGAGCGACATCTCCTTTGACCATTCCTCGTTTCCTCATTGCACTTGAGATTATCTTCGTCAATGGATTCACATCAGCAAAAGTGATACTTTCTCCAGTCACTGTATTTGTCTAAAGAAATATATAATCATTTAATTTCTAAAGACAAAAAATGGATATGAAATGAGAAATGTACCATCCAGTTGAGCTTCCCATCTTTGACATTTTCTTCTGCCCGTTTCAGAAGAAAATCGCAAACGCTTTCATTGGTAATCTTTGGAAGTGGTACATCTCCATAACTTGAGAGGAGGATACTTTCTGATTTATTAGGATTCATTTTCTTGACAGTTGAGATGCCGGCGCAGGAAAACTTTAGTACAACTATTCGTTATCTATCAATTTGAAACCGAACGTGGGCTGGGAGGTAACACCAAAATAGCAATAAGTTGATAAATTGTTAACTTTTTAGTAAGCTTTTATGTGTTGGTGTCTATCTTATCTCAAAAGTGTGTTTCGTTATTACTCCGGCACGCGGAGCTAATTTTTTAATCAACCTGCTCTTCATCGTACAATCTAAACTGCATTTAACCAAAAGTGTTTAAATGGAGTCTCCTATTACGCAATTCTCTGTTTCAAGTTTGGTTTCACCAAAGTTAACTACACGCGGCAATCAGGAGATAAGGAGTACAATAAACAGCCGCGGCTGGGTGACAGCCCGTGGAAATTCTTAGTGGTAGAAAAGTTGAGGAGAGTGGTAGAGAGGTTGTAGACAGTGGTAGAGAGGTTGTAGACAGTGGTAGAGAGGTTGTAGACTGTGGTAGAGAGGTTTTTTAGAGGGTTATTGCGTGGTTATAGCGTGGATAAGAGGTTAGAGTGTTAGAGAG
>JAQGCA010003668.1:0-11420 GCA_034698945.1 Protaphorura quadriocellata
GCAATTGCCTGCGTTACTAGGGGCGACCGAATGCCCTCTCCATGTAGGGGAGGGAACGACTAACTCTTTCCTCCGAGAATAAAACCGCATTTCCATACCTATTATTCATTCAATATAGTATGTTTTCCTGATCTTCAAATATAGTTCACATAGACAAATGTTCCTGCGTCCAGTTAGGAAGGTTTTAACAGACGTATTGATCAATTTCTCAAAGATAGGAAATACCGAATTTAATTTTTCGAAATTACAATTTAAAAGAATTCCAAATTCGATATTGAAAACTCTAATACAGGGTGTCCCAAATGAATATATCGGGTTTCATAAATTCAAAAACATTGACTAGAATTTCAAAAAAGAAAATACTGAAATTTCAAAAACATTTTTTACAATTTTGACATCTTTCCATTAGTGACAGGTATTCTCAATATAACGGACACACTTATTTTTGAGCTCCCATTGCCTAATGACGTTATTAACACGGGATATTTCGATTGTTTGAAACTGAATTCCACGCACCCGCTCGTCGATATTTCTTTTCATGTCAATTTCTTCACAATTTCATAAATCATATTCAAAATTACAAAATAATCTTCGAAATTTCAAAATCATTTTTGAAATTGGAAATACGTTTTAAAAATTTTGAAATTCCTTTGAAATATTGAAAATTAATTTTTATTTTAAAATTTTGAAAATCTGGGAAAGTCATGAACAAAAATATAGACGAGCACGTGCATTGAATTCGGCTTCAAATAATCGAAATAACCCATGCTAACAACGTTATTAGGCTATGGGAGGGCAAAAATAAGTAAGGCCGTTAAATTGAGAATACCTGTCACTTATTGAATAATGTCAAAATTGTAAAAGAAACGAGGTCCTTTAATATTTCCATAAATATGTATATATTTTTTTTTAAATTCCAGTCAATAATTGGGATTTATTCTTATTGTTGTGAGGAATGTTGTGCTTTACTTGTGAATAAACAAATCCGAATCTGAATCTGAATATTTTCGAAATTATGAGTTTTTGAGACCGGATATATTCATTTGGGACACCGTGTAGTATAAGATTTCAAATCACCCTTCCAGTATTGAACTATAAATTTTGAAAACTTTCGAAGTTGCAATTTCCTTGTTGAAACATTTGATAGTAACAGACAGAAATTTGATTATTATTGCAGTACTGACTTTGAAATTACCGATTTTTCAAAATTTGAGTTTGATAATAAATTAATTTAAAACTAAAACCATTATTAGTACATTCACGTTTTTATATTTTCAGGGTCAGCCTGGGCTCAAGTCCCGGTGCAGTGCGTGAATCGTCATGTAATCGTTCCAGTCAAACCACCGACCGTTCCATCGCCTGTTAAACCAATCGCTGACCACGATGTTCTCACAAATGGCGATGGTGCAGATGTTGTAGACTTCGGAAAGAAAAATTTGAGGAAGAATTTCTGCGATGAATTATTGAATGATGTTGTTCTCGAAGTCCCACAGTTACCTCAGCCTCCACCGACTACATTGAATATGAATCAAAGGCTCACATCTCCACCAAATAATACTTTACAAGAAAATCACGACGGAATCATTATTTTCGATGAGGAGGACGAATTTGAAGAGATGTCTGAGACGGACAGCATTGCACTCTCAGAAAGAGAAAATAGCTTTGAGTACCTCTCCGTCTTTCAAAATGTCAAAGTAAGTGAATGGTTTGGTTTTGGTTTACAAATGAACAGATACAATACATAATTCATAAAATTTCTTCCTGGTATGAACTAATATCTACGCACGGATTAGCTCACAATAATTAGGTGTCAAGGTATATAAAGAAATATCTTCCTGTCAGGTAGAAGTCAAAGTCATTTTAACATAAAATCTATCATTATTTACGCTTGGTTGGACCTTATAAGTCCAAAATCTGATTAGGTTTTGGAATTTACTATAAGCAACTTGTGCAGACAATAGTTCTTTTTCGAAATCTTACGACTGTTGGATTTTCAAAACGAAGGGGTATAGACAATTTATACTAACAATGCACATGAGTTGCCGAACAGGGTTCACTGTTATACCTATTACGATATTCAAAAAATCATTCTTTCTCAAATTCCTCAAGTCGGCGACATTTTCAATTTCAGTTTTGATTATTATTTTAATCTTAAATCGAAAAGGTGGTTCCAAGTATCGGTGTCTGTATTTGAACAGATTGAGATAAAATTCCAGTCCGAACTTCCATAATGCTAGATACAAAAATATTCAGATCATGGTTAGTTAGCCTTGAAAACCAGTTTTGACTTTCTAATTATTTGAGATCTTTGATTAATCCGATTTGATTATAATTTGATTGATTATTGATTTGATTAATTTTGATAATTTGATTAATCGCCTCATTACCGGAGACAATTTGGGAATGAATAGACGCGCTGCTCATTTAAGCAGATGTTTAGTTAATTACTAAGATTGTGCAATGTGTTACAAATAATACAATTTCGAAAATAAGCTAGATTTTCAAAATAAATGTTTTTATTGAAACGTCATGTCGAAAGGATTTTTTTTATTTCGACACTTTTCTACTATCTAAAGGTATGCTCGAAATAATCGCCCTTCTTAATTTTTATATCCCAGAGCCCAACAACGTTATTACCATCTCGATATTTCTAGGGGTTGAAGCTGAATTCCACGCACTAGTCATTGGTATTATTTTTCATGTCTTTTCCAGATTTTCAAAATTTTGGAGGAAAATTATTATATTAAAAAGTAATACAAATGTATAGGACACGTTATAACTTTTCGGTTCAAGACTTTATATATCCACCATGCCGGTGGAAGTGTTCAACGAGCATTCCTTTAAGATTTCTTGTTGTGGACTCTAGAAATAGGGAAAATGTAGAGCAAACTCTGTTTATCGACGCTCGGAATGCCTAAAATTAACAGTTTTTATCCGTATGTTTTGGTCAAGGTCGGATCTCCAACTGAAAGCAAGCCCCGGCAATCTGAACCCGCTCACATCATCGGACTAGACTTGGGCAGTACTTTTTCAAGACATTGTTCCGTGGATAAATCCAAAGGGACAATTGAAATTGGTGGTAATAATCTGATAAATCCGAAATTTGCGGTAGGTTCAATTTGGAACGTTTAAATTTGTAATTTTTAATGCGCAGATGTATTTCGAACACTGGTGACCTCTGACGGACTGACACAAGGAGTGAAGGCCATTTACCATTCAATGGCTACAAAGTCCAAACTCATTTATAAATGGCGAGCTAGACAAACGTTCCCCTATGACCCATATGATGATGAAGATAATAGCAGCATATTAGAAGTATTATTCAGACACTACTCTCAACTCCTAGAGAAGAAAATTGGGCCAAGACTACGAGCACTACGTGAGTAGAGTCCCGTAATTTCATTTCATTTAGCATCAAGTTCCTAATGAGGCTTTGAATCTTAGTCTCAATTACCATTAAGGAAGCCGAAGGTGTGAATTTAAATTTTATTTCATCCACAAAGGTCCTGATAGCCCTGACGCTGAGTCAAACCCCGTTCAGTGGAACGTGAGTGTTCATTCTGGGATGGATAGAAAAATCGTTCGTGAGGCAGCATTCACTGTGAGTATTAAAAAATTAAATAAGAACAAGAAAAATCAAGTCATCCAACGATTTATTCAATTCGTCAACTTCCTCCCGAATAATAATGTCTTGTGTGATTTCATACACAGACAGGTTGGAAGGAACATGTCTTTGAATTTTAAAATTGAATTTTAATCGTACAAATTATTTTTTTGTCTTGTACAGAGTGGACTTGTAAAATCCATGGATGAGTTGAGGCTTGTGAATGAGTCAACTGCAGCTGCTGTGATGGCGTACAAATTTTTAAAAGAACGAAATAGTCAGCAGACAAGTCCTCATAGGAAAGGAGGTATGCTATGACCAAAATAAATTGAGATAATTCAAATTTTAAATGAGGTACTATATATTGAATTACATGTAATCAGCACGTCAGTCCATTTTACGAGAGAACAAGTAGGGCTGACTAATCGGGATTCTAGAACTTTCTACTTACTTCTGGCAGGGGGTAGTAAACCTTTCTCACATGTTTTCTTTACAAACCCAGAGATTCGGTTGATGCCGAAATCTTTATTTTTACTTGCGGTTAATAAGAAATCATGAAAAAAGTTTGAATCATCCTTCATCAAGAAGTCTCGTATGTACACCAAATTCTGATGGACAGAATTTCGGTGATATTTCTGTAACATTTCTGGTATCCTCCAATAATTTTGAGACATAACTGCAAAAAGTCTTTGAAAAAAAAATCTCGAAACCAGAGCATTGAAAAATATTTCAAGCCGGAATCTCTAATAAAAAAAATCAAAGATTCAATTTTTTTAAAATTCGGGCTTTCGAAATCATCTGGATTTTGTTTGTGCGATCAAACTCTAACCGTTAGCAGTTTTTTAATTTCTAGAAGCGAATGACCTATCAATTTCCTTCGTAATGAACATTTCGTCAAATATTGAAATGTTTAAATTCTAGAACTTTCTTTAATTCCAACACATTCTTACAATTCATTATAAATTATAATTCTTTGTTTTAGTTCTTTACGCTGTCCCAATGCAGGGATTGTTATTTTCGGAGAAGCGCAGTTATGATTAGAGGTCGGGTTTCCCAGTTAATTGAATCCTGAAAAGTAAAATTTTGACAAAATATTCATTTTTCTTGAGGAAATGATTGTGCCATTGAAACTAATAAAATAATTGTTAGAAACTAATTTCGTCGATACATGTGTGGCTACCACACCGTAGTTCTATATTTTATTGTATAAACGTGATAAAATATCACAATTTAGGTAATTCTAAGAGAAGAATGTCCCTTCTGTGGAGACTCGAAGATTTAGGGATGTTATTTTAACATTTTCAATTAATTTTATATACCTTATTTTCATGATATTTCAGTGGAGAAAGCTTTTCTGAGCGTCAATATCGGCTCAACTTACATCCACACGTCCGGTTATCAATTCTCTGGAGATGGTAAGATGCACATGACTGACAGTGGGGACAGCCAAACATTTCAATGTAAGTTTTGACTATATTTTAAAATTTAATCAGATCAATGTATAAAAATGAAAGTAAAATTCATCTTAAAATTACAGCTCCAGAATCCCAATTCATTGAACTTCTTGCACGTGTATTCTCAAGGGAATTTCTTCTGAAATACGAATCACGATTTACACCATCCTGGGTGGAAATCCTCATTCGTTTTGAAGCCATGAAAGACAATTATATCAAATTTGACTCCGAGTGCTACTTGTTTCTTCCCGTCAGTTTCTTCCTCGAATTTTTCAAATGTACAGGAATTCAGGTATGGAAATAAATGCTGTCCAGCGACTTATCGGACTAATTTTGTATGCTGGGAAATACATTGTAATATCAATTTGTCCTCTTTTCTAAGGTTCCTGAGTGTATCGAAGATAACCCTGGAGAAGGAATAGTTTGGGATAACAATGGTGCCATTCGATTCACCAAAGATCTGATGGATGACTGGTTGGAACCAACTTTAAATTTAGCCAAAGCTCGGATTAAGGTCAAATCATATGACTCCGTTGTTCTGAGCGGTGGTGGGGCAAATGAGACTCTGAGAAAACAATTAGAAAAACATTTTCCATCAAATGTCCAAGTTTTCTTGCTCGATGTACGTGAAATGCTCTAGCTAAGAACGAAACTTGACTAATATTGGACTAAGTGTTCCTTCTTCAATTTTTGAGCAGAATCCAGAGAACACCGTGGTACAAGGACTAGTCAATCTTGGGAGTGTAAACCTCTGTCTGAAGTCACCGTTTAGTATCGGTGTTGGGGTCATGACCCCGTTCGACGAGAACATCCATCCACAAGGTACGATTGAATTTCTATTGAAGTAAAACTATCAGATATCTGGTGCGTATTACGCGATGACGGCCGTTCCTAAAAATTAAGTCTCTGAAGGAAATGTCCTCAGAACAGAAAAAAAAATTGTGTTCCATATCTATTAACTCAGAATTACACAAAGACTTCCATTCTATATTTCACGTTTATTTTTCAATTTTTCCTTATAGTTTAAGAAATTGAAATAATTGTTTGTTTGTCGGGTTAGAAAAATGTGTGACGAGAAGTGGAAAGAAATGGTGTTCGGACGTGTGGGATAATCTGATCCGAAAGGGACAACCAATGACAGTCGGAGATGTCGTTTTAAAACGAACTTACGTGGGCGCTCAACCAGGACAAAATGTTCTTGTGTTACCAATTTTTAAATCGGACCAGGAGGAACCAAGGGTAAGTCACAAAGTAGACTCTCATTGCTGATACGCTCATACTCAACTAATGATTAATTACAGTGTAACAAGTAAGCAAAATATTACATTTAAGCGACATTTATCGATGAGAAATTCTTAATTTCAATATGAAATAATGTTTTACGTTGGCAATTCTTCTGCTGTCATTGTTGCTGACTGTTTCACCTTGCATACGCATAAGTTTTTCTCACTCTCGCTATCATGAATTAGTAAAGTGCCCTAATAGGGTAGGAAAGTCGGGTACTACGAGGATGCGGCTAAAAACATTTGTGATAGTGTACATATGTAGTAATACATTCGTCAACATGAAGTGAATTCTGAACCTACTACCAAAGCAGGGTTGAGGGCTTTCTCCCTCGTAGAAATAGAATATAAGCCATCATTTGATTCAAGAATGAGTGATATCTGAATTTTCCCATCCCATAACTCAGAATAAGTCCTTAAAATAACCACCAGTGTTTCTTTTTCGTCTGCTGTCATTTAAGAAAGTTTATCTTTATAGAAATTCGGACCACTCTAACGAATATTACTGGGTTGGAATTTCAGGATTATTTTAAAAATTAAAAGCATTTAAGTAAAGTTATGTGATGCTAATGCATGGTTATTTCGAAACAAGTGCCAGATTTGGCTTCTTACATCCAGAAGAATATGATAGGAGTTATAATAAAGTATTTCCTGTCAACAATTTTGGAAATATATTTCTAAAAAAATTGATTACATTTTTCATCCTCTTTCTGTTCGTAGTTGGTGACATCCCCTTCAGTTGAAAAATGCTGTGAACTGCGGTTTGAAATTAACAAAGAGAAATCCTGGAGAGAAGTTCAGCTAGTCATCAAGTGTTGCGACCGCGAACTGAGTATTGTGGCCACTGGGAATGACGGAGACGTCAGTCACGTCGTCATAGATTTCTAACCATGCAACTAACTAAAAAAATAATTTTGAAATTCCGCCATTACTGTATTGTGTTAAATAATATTAAACGTTTATGCCAGTTTTCAACAATTCATTTATTTATAACAATGGAAATATGTATAACAACACTTTATGTAAAATCCTAAGAGATGATTCCAAATCTTCCCTAAACTTTGTAAGTATTTCCTATTACCACTCACCATGCACACCGACTGAACACAACGCGACGCTTCGCAATTGCAACCGCTGTATTTCAGTATTATTTCACATAACTGCTCCGAACATTTTCGGCAGCAGAAATCAATGTCATTCCCACACGACGAATTAACAAAACCGTAACAAATATTGATATAAATTAATTTCTTCAACACTTCGTATCTTTGCATCCTGGGAATAAGTTCCAAATTCCTTTGTCATAATTGCCATACTGGTATCAGTTCCGCCTTACAGACTTTTGCCTTTCCTTCTCCTGAGTCTGATTAATTTTATAGATCGAGCTGAATTCCTGTGTAGACGAGACTCAAAATCATCATCAATGAAGTCCTCTTCCTCCTCAGGGTAAACCGGTAGAGGGAGCTTTATACCTGGGGAGTGGTGAAACGTTAGAAATCAAAGTTAGTGAAAAAACTAGAAAGTTCAAAAATACAGTTTGATGAGTTAGGGTCATACCTGAGGACAGGAACTGAACTGGAGTCTTCTCCTCAATGGGTGAGGGTGGGACTGTTTGAGCTGTATGAATAGCCACCGGAGGAGGGGCAAAGTCTGGGGTTAAATCTACGGGAGTATTCGAAGCTACTTGTGTCGTGGGGGGCATTTTATGCATCATTGCCATGGAAGTTAGTTTGTGCATCATTGGCCTTGCGATTATTGGCGGGTACTTTTCTATATTCATCATTTCTTCGTTCTTCCTTCGCATCGGTGCGCGAACGGTTGTCGAATTCAGGGCAATAAGAGATTCTGTAGGGGCCAAATTGACATGTTGTGTAGAGGTTTCATTCCCGTCCTCACTGGTCGGGATAGTTGTGGCATCATCTGTGTCAGCCGCTGCCATAGATGTCCGTTTTAGAAGAATGTTGCCGATATTGATTGAAAAGACTTGTTGAAAGGAGATGCCTCTGTCCAGGGCTTTTAAGGCCACTTCCCTAAGCCAATCATCGTTGCTCGTGGCAGTCGGCACCGGCATAATAGGTCGAGTCATTTCCATCGTTAAGGAGCTATAACTTGGCCCGGTTTTGGTCACTATGCTCATTTCTTTCTGCATTCTTTTGACCTCGGGGGCACTCGAAATTGGTTTCGTGGGCTCAGGGTTCAAAGTTGTCAAACTTGGGGCTGTTACGTCGGGGTTTGGGAATAGGAGGTCTATGTCAACAGTTGGCGGTTCGGTGGTTGTTGTTGTTGTTGTCGTCGTGGTTGACGTCGTGGTGGTTGGTGGTGTCGTGGTGGTTGACGGTGTCGTCGTGGTTGACGATGTCGTCGTGCTGGTTGACGGTGTCGTGGTGGTTGGAGGTTCCGTCGTCGTGGTTGGAGGTTCCGTCGTCGTGGTTGGAGGTTCCGTCGTAGTTGACGGCTCCGTCGTGGTGGTTGACAGTTCCGTCGTGGTAGTTGAGGGTGTCGTGGTGGTTGAGGCTGTTGTGGTGGTTGACGGTGTCGTTGTGGTAGTTGACGGGGTCGTTGTAGACTGTGTGGTTGTAGTAGTTGTACTTTCCGGTGCCGACGAAGTGGTTTGGGGCGATGTAGTCATAGGCGGCGGAGCTTGCGATGTCTTAATTGGCACACCGAATTCCCCTGATTCCGGCGTTGAGTAATTTTGTTCCTCCTCGTATTCCGCCGGAAGCCCAGGTGGTGGTGGCCGTCCCAGATTTTGCGAAGAGGATTTATCTTTATCTTCATCGTAAGAACCAGGGAGAGGTGGAAGATCATCATAGCCGTCAACGTCGGCAACGGGTGGAAGCGAAGGTCCTGACTTTGAATTACCTTCTTCTGTTGTCACCTTTGCATCTGAAATTGCAGGTGGGTCATTGGTCAAATTGTCCTCGTAGTCATACAGAAAGTCTTGGGACGGAGATGGAGGTCTGCCTAAGGATTTATCAATGGTTTCACCGCTAGTGAGTTTATTCGGGGAAGGCTTTGCCACTGAGCTCTGTTCCAAGACTGGAGTAATTTTAGGATCATGTGTTACAATTGTGACTGGTGGTCCGTTTGCAATTTTAGGCCCAGGTTCTTCTACCTCAACCGGTTTGTCCACAATCTTTGGCTTAGCTTGAGATTCTGAATCAGGCTCGGCGTGCAGTGGTGGTAAATCGTCATAATTGCCAACGTAGTCCTCCAACTCCGAATCATCTCCTTCCGAACCAAATCGAACTTGAATTGGTACGGTTCTCTTTGTCGGTGAAATCCTAGGTGGTCTTGTGGATACCTTTTTGGACGGTTTGATTGTGGTAGTGCCGATTGGTACTGCATTCTCGAAATGTATAATATTTTTGTCCTCATTTTGGGCATCTGTGATTTTGGGAGTAGCAGAGCCCGTGGTAGTTGTCCGGGAATTCAGTGAAGGAGTTGAATTTTGAATGGTTTTCCGGATTCTATAATTATTGTAGTCATTGCCACGAATCGGTAAAGGTTTGAAGAGGCGTTTTCCAGAGACAGAGGTAACTGTTGTCGGTTTGGCAGTAGTTGATGTAGTTCTCATCACCGATCTAAAGTCTGGAAAATTTGTCGTGCTCCTTTGTGAGCCATACAGGTTGAAAGTATCGTCAAAATTGTCAGCAGGTACCGTTGTGGAACTCGTCATCCGCTCCGAAAACCCATTCAGTGGAAGCAGAGTTGAAAATTTACTGACAGGTGGCGGCACATACTCATTTTCTTCTTCAGATACGCCATCAAAATTTATAACCCTTAAAGGCGGCGAATAAAACATCGGCGATCTCGGAAGATGAGGTTCAGGCTCAGCAGAAGCTGACCCACTTTCTCCTGATCCAGACGCAGCTATTTTGCGTTTCATTTCATGAATTTTCTTCATGTTATCTTTCCTCATTTGTGCAGCGGTTGATGGTATTGTTGGTTTGGGTAACATGGGTTTTATATACGGATTCATCCGCATTGGTTTGGTTCCGAGGACAGTGGCGAAGTTGGGTCGAATCCGTCTATTCTTTGAAGGAAATGTGAGGGAAGGCATATTCGGCGATGTCACAGGTGTGCTTTTAGTCTCTCGAAATGCTTCTGTAGTGGTCGTAGTTGTGGCGGTAACTTCTGATAACATTTGGCTGATTAGATCTTGTCCACCCACTACAGGTGGCTTCGCGGTCGTGGAGGTCGTGCTTGAAAAATTTTCGATAGCTTCGGGTGTGGGATCTTCAACACCTGCATCATTAGACATTAAACCTGTTATGAATTTTTGAAGCAATGCCGCACCTCGCCCTAGGACAACGCTGGGATCAACCTCTACAGATTTTGGTGTATCTTCAGGAATTTCTGTAGTTGTGTCTTTAGATATAATTTGAGAAATTAAATTTTGTATAAGCTCTTGTCCAAGCCCTGGAGCCACCGGAGTGCTGGTCGTACTGGGAAGTGCTGCCGCAATTTTGTCCGTGTCTTCTTCAGGGAGCATCCCTTCTGAGAGTTTTGCCAATAGCCCTTGAATTATTTCAGCTCCATTTTCACCGGTTTCGACGGGTGGGCTGTTGAGACCAAATTCATTGTGTTCTGACCTGACCTCAGGTAATTTTTGCTGCCCGGTTCCAGCTTCCGGAAGAACTGTAGGGGAATTCGGACTAGAAATGACTTCTATGCCCATTTCAGCTAGAGCAGCTGAAATACTACTCGATCCAATTTCAGCTTGTGTCGGTTGGACTGCTGGTACAGTCGTTGTATCGCCGGAGATTTTGGTCGGTGCCGCAGTAATATTCTCTTGCGTAAATTCCGCTTCTATTTTTGTCGTGCTGGTTGGTGATTGGGTTGTAGTACTATTTGGAATGATTACAGCTATTGTGGGTGGAACTTGCGGCAACATCGTACTCGTAACGGTTTCGGGTGTAGTGGAAGAAATATTGCTGAAAGTTGTTTCCGCTTCCTGCGAGGGTTTCACTTCCGGAGTTACTACTATCTTCGGTTTTGCTTTCTCTTCCGGTATGTCTGTAACTTCCAGGATCGAATTTACTTCTGGTACGGGTGTAACTTCCTGTGTTACTCCTG
>JAQGCA010003669.1:0-11420 GCA_034698945.1 Protaphorura quadriocellata
GATAATTTATTTTGGTGCCAAATAATTTACTTTGGTGTCAAATAATTCATTTTGGTGTCAAATAATTTATTTTGGTGCCAGATAATTTATTTTGGTGCCAGATAGTTTATTTTGGTGCCAGATAATTTATTTTGGTGCCAGAAAATTTAATTTGGTGCCGGATAATTTATTTGGGTTCCACACAATTTATTTCGGTGCTACCGCTGATCAATTTGGCGCCATTTCCATTAAATTTGGTGCCGGTTTAATTGGTAGCCAATCTAAATTGGGTGTGCCCAATTTGTGTCCCAAAATCCATTCCATCAATCAAATTATTTCTGACTGCTCTTGATGAATCCTGTGTATCATTTTTGTTCGATTTGTCTACAAGTTTAAATAAGAGTGTACATAAGTTGAACCGTATTCTAGAAATCGATGATCATTCATTAATTCTCGACTTTTTAAAAGTTGTCAATTAATTATTTGACGGTAATGGCTAGCATTCGCTTTTAAGCCAATGAAATTCAGAAGTTGACTTGGCCTGGTTTTCGTAAACTGCGAATGTGTAATGTGTGAACTGATGTAACAAAATGCCTACCGTGTACAAATATAATATGTCAATTGTGTATTCACCGTTCAATTATTATACCGTTATTATTTGCTTATTATAGTAGTGTCTAGATTGTCCAGTTATGAAAACGAGGCAGAAATGATTTCATGATATATATATGATATATATATACATATGATTTTGTCTTATGGCTTTGACACGGAAACAAACATCATATTCTATTCTATTTACTCTATTCCATTCTATTCCATTTTATACTAATACACAATACTTTTGATCATGAAGACAAATGACGCATATTTTATTTTCTCATTATACACGGAAAACATGAAATCTTAGAATTAACAGAAAATTATTTCTTGAGATGGCCTGCGGAGGGAGTTATGACGTTGCATAAGACAGTGAGAAAATATATACTACTTCACAAGTTCTATGAATTATCGTCGTACCCTATCCCTCCTCCGAAAGTTAATTACAATATCCTCGTAATAAACAAAAAACCTGTAAAAATTACATGAACTAATCGAATAAAAGTATTTTCCCATACTCATCCTTGGACTTATGAACTTCAAGATCATTTCAGTGAAGAAAACCCCACAGCACATTGCAAGAAGTATGCTGTAATAAACAAATATTGAGAAAAATTTTCCACTTTCAAAAGAAAGACTAAATGGTTGTCTCTTCTGAAATGTTTCTGTCTCTAATAATCTAAGCGGACGAATATTACTCACAAACAATATTCCATTCTCAATCATTGAACTAATACCCGACTGTCGCAACAGTTCCGCCAAGTCCAAAAATCGATGATTAAGATATTTCTCGATGACCCAATCCAGTTTTAGTGATAACGCGTCTTCAACCACTGCGTGACATTCAACACCCGGGTGTGTATGCCTCATTGACGAAATATAAGTTATGAGATAATACTTCAATACTAGAACAGCTGCCTTATATTTTGATAGAACGGTTTGAATGTCCTCCGTGGCGGATACATGATATAAAATGTCGGCAGATGATGGTAGTTTCATTTTATCTACGAGAATTTCCTGAAGAACTCCATCCGACGACTCATCGTTCCCCATGACTAATAATTTGTAACCAGCAGATATCAAGTCTCCATTTGTGTTCAGTATGATTTGTTGAGGTGGCAAAATCACATAACTCAATATTACACTCTCGTACTGGGACAGAACATTAATCAAGACCAGAGTGAATAAGATCTCTATACCATATCTTCTTATATTTGGAACTGGTTGACGGAATAGAATTTGAATTACGGAGAACCATCTTCTTCTTAAAAGAATCCCGACCAAAACACATGAAGCTGTGAAAAATATCCAAAAATTTGTGTCGTGAGGCTTCAACCAAATGAATATTCGGTCGAATCTTACTACGTCTTGACTATACATCAATTTACTGGAATGTAAGTCCACAAGGTAAATTCCGCTCATTTTAAGGTAATTGGTCAGACCAGAAGCTTCAGGGAGCTCAGCGAAGCGAAAATGTATGCAACTAACCCATCTCTCAAATTCTTGTAATTCCTGATATGTAAGATTTTCCACTCTAGCCCGCGTGTAGTACGTTGTAGAAAAGTTCAGCTTCTTAGATAAAATATCTAAAGCAGCGATCATCGGAGAAAGAAAACAGTCTCGCATGTCGTCGGCAATGAAATTTTTACACTTCCTGATTCTGTTCGTAAAATCATAATTATTCGGCAAAATGACGGCTATATTATTTCCATAGTAGTCCGAATTTGCATTTTCCCAAATGCTTCTAATGCTGTCTATTCCGATAATGTCATCTTGCTGATTTGCATACTTGACCAATAAGTGATTTTGAGCGGGGGAGAAAATAATCCGGCTTTCAATGCTGCATATCTCAATTAGTTCGTCAATATTAAGTTTGTAAATATGGATTATACTGTTCACAAGAGAGTCGTTGATTTTTCCATTCAACTCGAATGCCGACAAGAGAATATAGATGGCATTTAAGTTCAGAATCCCGGGAGTCAAGTTGCCTTCTGTAATGTTTCGAGTTGGTTCAATCAAGATATTAACTTGACAATGAGGACGGTTCTTCCAGTCTGCAAATGCAGGATTTCTTAATAAGTTCAGCGAGTCGGATACCATCCATGTGTGAGAGCCTTGATTTGACAGTATAATGACGGAAGGAATCCAAGGAAGTAAACCAAAGTCGATGACGTGGAAAACACATCCGTTGAAGTCTGTCAAGTTTAGACCAAGCTCAAGCCCGCACAGGCATATAGGAATGCCAAACAGAAAGACGTAGAAATAATGCTGTTCTTTCATTCCAGAATTAATTTGTTGGTTTTTTGCTTAGAATTTTGAGAAATCCTAGTATTATTATTGTCAGACAGAGCTGTATAGCTTGCCGTTCTGCACTAAAAAACTTTCCATTATTCTGTCCAATACGCTGGCTTTATATTCCTGATCGAGATTGAAGTGACCTAGAAGGGACATTTTCTTGATTGGTGACTGACTGGAGTATGCACATCCTCATGAATTGGACGTTTACTCATGTAGTAGTGCAATTTACGAGTGACATGTTTGTCAAGCTCTTGACTTTACCATAGCGGGTTCAGAGTACACAAGGACATTACACTAAATTGTTTTGAACGTTGAGAATGAAACCAAAAATATCGCCAGAATTATAGTAAATTAGCCTATTCACAATGTTTACTCGGACGGTTATAAAAGTGGATAGAAGAACCACTGCTGACAAGAGCTGACACTCAAAAATTGATATCACCGATAGAATTGAGAAATTACTTCCACAATGACATAACCTGGCGCATATGCGATTGGAGATAACACGCATTGACGGCCGGATACAAATTTACGTCATATCAAAAAATGTAATGACGAAGTTAAATATTCTACTAGCAATGCATTAGGTGAAATGCAGTATGAGAAGGGATTAGTCGTAATATAAGGTCAATTTTGGAACATTCTATCAATATTGGGGACTTCCTCCCTTGTAGAAATAAACGATAGTCCATAATTGAATCGGAATTCATGACGTATGAATACGAATTTTGCCCGAGCGCGGGTAACAAGTCTGGAGTATAATGTTTTCTTATTGCGCGTCAATAAGTATGACTTAATTTGAGCTATGAAAACTGAAGATTGTTGACTTTGTCCCCACAAGTAATTACGTATGTAAAATATCTAAAGTAATCGTAATCGGTATCAAAAATCGGAATCGGAATTTTAAAATAATTGAAATTGGAGTCGAAATTCTAGAATAATCTGAATCAAAATTGATTATCGGAATCGAAATAATTTAATAATCGAACAAATAATCGGAATCGGAATCGACATTAGCAACGTGAAATATTAGCTGAAACAAAATGGAAAGGAACTGAGAGGACATTAGTATTATTATTACACTCATGTAGCTTGCAAGGAAACTTTTTAGGTGGAGCTCCGACCTAGACCCGCCACACACCTTTTCACAACAGTTGGGATACCCTGGCATGAAAAACAAATTGAAATTCGTCGTCACAAATAACGCACTTCTTTTTTTATTACCTTTGGACAGACATGCATTCAGACGGGAATTGAAAGGCGGTGGAACTACTTGAGGTACAGACATCCAAATTGCCAGCGAATTTCTTGAATGGCACGGTAGATACCCAAAGCGATGTAGAAGAAGTCAATTTTGCACAGGTAAATAAAATTATATGTCACAATAAATTACAAGTAATTTAATTATCGGCTAAATATATGCAGATATACAAACATGACAACCACGATGAAATTCATACTCGATAATCTTTTGGTTTTCAGTTAAATTAAATTTTAAGTTAAGCTGAACATTTGGGGGACTTCCCGTACCAAAATTTCGCGAACATAAGAAACCTTTGGAGTTTTGCTTAAGAAGACTTGTTTATTATTTTGTTATATCTGAAGCTAACACTGCGAAAATCTCTGTGGCTGCACCATGCTTCAAATGAGTCGATCCAAATATTTGAAGACAGTTCGGAAAGTTGCACCTGACGTAGCTCTCGTGAGCCTGCATCTCATAATATCCAGTCGAACTGAAGCTACTTTCAAGTGTGCGATTGTGAAACAAACAAAACCAAGGTCTATGTTTATAGTTATAAATAGCGCGGAGTAAATGTCAATAAGAATTAATTGTAAGTTAACGAGTGCACTAATGAAAAAGGAGTTTTATTTGTTGAACAAGGAAGATAATTAAAAAAAAAAATTACGTACAATTGTTGCAAGAAAAATCTTGATGCGCAAATTACCACATCTAACTGGTTTATTTTTTTTAATGTTTAGGTAAATCATATCTAATGATTCTCTTGATTGGTATAATTTCTGGCATCCATGAGAGTTGAACTCAACATTTAGAATTTTGATCTCCTTCTCAGGTTAGTTACAAATTCTGTCCAATAAACAAAGACCGAGCAAAACTTTCGACAAGTACACGCATGAATGTGCTGGCTCATTGTGAACTTCATAAACATTTCCATAAAAAAAATCCCACAACAGATTCCAAGAAGTGTTCTATAAATTGGTATCTTTATATACTAAATCTTTTCTCGGCGCACATTTTCAAAGCAGTCATTTTGCAATTGTGTCGAGTTTTTGGGCAATTTTTACAAACATATGGTGAGTTAATAATGCGTATCATCATTCCTAAATTAATTATGAACTAATTGGTTATTATTCAGTAATGCAACAATTAGATAATTCCACTGGCTGAAGCACTCGGAAGGCTGACAAAAATAAAATTTACATGTGAAAAATTTAAGGTGTATTATTCTAACATTTTTTTTACTTGGCAATACATCAATACAAATAACATTAATATACTAGATAAGCAAAGAAAGCGAGTTGATGGATCCGACGGCAGCGGCCAAGTGGAGGCCGTGGTTGGTTCCCCAACCACAATCGGTGCGTTGGCACTCCGCATCGACTTCCGCCACATATGCCTAATCTATATTTTTTGTAGAAAAACAGAAGGGAACGAAGTCACTCATAAATTACCACCTGATAGGACCTAGTCAAGTCGAATATCTTAGAAACTGACTTTCACAACAACACGCCAGGGCTTTATAAGTTTATATTGTACACGGTTACATTGGATGTTGTCCTTGAATTTTTCATGCTTAGTTCAGATTGCAATGTTCATTAGCTGAAGTAGGTCTCAATACTCTACAGCAATCAATAACTCAAACATTCTAGAACGTGTATAAACGATCCTGACGAGCTGAGAAGATACGTACAACTTTTCTTGCTCCAATCCAACGCCTCTCGTCAATGACATTACTGTGTCTTCACGTCTACTAAAGTGCTGAATATTCAATTGTATTCTACAATCAATAAGTGAATGTTTAAGTGCCGCTACCCGACTACATCGTGCGGTGACACAGTCAATACATTTTCCATCGATGCTTGAAATAAATTATTCAGGTTCTACTCTCGGTTTAACTTCAAATTGACTTCTTAGCTTCGACTTTTGGATACATCCTTCACCACTCTCAGTCATCTTCACACTGCGCTCCATCGCATTGCCGAGTTATAATTTACAAATCATGGAGAGAAATCATTTGTTGGTTATCCAGGCATTTTTAATCGCGATTTTATGTGTTTTAATTAGTTCGACCGGGATAGAATATCGGATTCGGAATTTCAATCTACTCCTCGCAAAGTTTCAACCTTGTCACATCCGAATCATTACATTTCCGATTCCAGAATTCCACTTTGAAATTGGTCCACTCCATTTCCCGACCACAATTAACTCAATTGAAAACAGTGGTCTAAAATTCTCGGGTAATTATTCAACTGAACTTGTTGGCAAGAGACGAATTGGGTTTTGCCGACTATTTTTATTTGTTGCAAAATCCGTTGAGAATTCATTCATGTTATTTCCACCATTTGTATTCTCATACGAAGAAAATGCGCTTGATTTGTGTGGAGAAACGGTACACTGGCCTTGTTTCGAGCCACCGTCCTTTGTCATTCTGGTTTCTTTCGAGCTACAGCCCAAATACGGATTTGCATATCACCGTCGCAATGAGCAGGGTCTTGGTCCCTCTAATCGTAATAGGATATTAAGGACATATATTGAATGGCATGTGTCAGAAATCCCGATGGATGGTCGACCTAATCTTGTTAAAACTTTCAAGATAAAGAGGAGTCAATTGGTTTGGAACTCCGTCGGTGAAAAAATTCCCCGTGTGGGAAATACGGCGTTTACCATGGAAGGACTATCACTTGCAATGAAGACCATTAGCAAAAGATCAAAGGGAGGGAAGATACTCAACGATCGTGTTTTATTGGATGGCGATACTGGAATAAATGTTATGCCCTATAATTTGGCCATTGTGCAAAACCCATTTAAAAGAATTGGAGCATTGGAGACTTTCAATCCCACTCAAGATTTCGTGAAAATGCAAATTTATGCCGAAGTGGAGTTTAATGTGAGCGTGGCAGAACTTGAAATGGCATCAGACCTCCAAATATTGATCTATCCCAGTCAAAATCGCGACATGGAATCTCAACTCCCCAATACTGATCATGGACGGAGCGATCAGAGAGTTATAATCTATACTTTGAGCGATAGCTGGAATTTCATCACTTGTGAAAAAACCAGAGAAAGACTTTCATTGCACTCCTATCTGGCATTTGATATTACTTTCTGGTACATTTTTATTCTCGCAACTCTGCTTGTCCCCGCTCTAATGTTTGGTCTCTACTATTTCAAAGTCCCACGTATTGAGCGTATGGATCACCATTGGGACTTTATCTACAATTTGACCGCTATGGCAGTCGGAAGTATCATTGGTTCATCCCCAGATCCTTGTTCACAAATAAAGAAGAATCCGATCTTATTCAAAGTTTTTCTAATATTATTCTCTGTCTGGAACTTGGTGGCTCTGTTTGTCACAATATGTTACGGCAACTTGTTTTCAGTCGAATTGATTGTTCCCCTGTTCCCCGGTAACAATGATATTGTCAAATTCTCAGATGCAAAATCCTTCCGGTTTTATTCAATCTTTGATTTTTTCCGTTTGATGGAACGTTACTATATGGAGGAAGTCGGAGTTTATTCAAGTAATGGGAAATTATGGTGTGCCTCAAAAATATGCGATAACTTTACGAGAATTCAGATCGAATTTGGAATGAACCAATCGGAAATGAGAAAGTGGAAGGTAGTGACTAAGCAGAAGAACAATCACACATCTAGATTTAATAATTTCCTCCTCGGCATTGTGTCAGAACCTGATATCTACTCCAGAGCTTACCAAGAAATGTCACAAAATTGTTTCAATCTTGCTCTCATTCATAAAAACCAGGTTCTGGATACATTTCTAAAATATTCTCAATTAAAGAACAGGTACATTGTGTTTACAAAAGGAAATGAAGTACTCGGAAAAGCTCAAAAAGTATTTGTTTTTAAAGATTGGAACATTGAATATTTGTACTCAAGAATGCAATTGCTTATGCAATCTGGAATTATCGAAATTTTTGAAAAACATTGGAAATATTTACATCCGACCCGTTTGGATTCAGAATTGTCGGAACTAAAAAAAGCGTCCTTTGAAACGGACATCCCAATTTCGTTGAGTTCCTCTATCCTCTCATTGTTTTACATTTATTTGTCTGGCTTAGGACTTGCCACGTTATCATGCCTGGTTGAGATAAGGGGCACAATCAGAGCGATGGGCGTGTCAGTTTTTGAAACCACGCGCAGCGTACTCCCTGTCCTGCTAAGAAGAATACTTCAGTTTATTTCAAAACTAAAAAAGTGAACATTTAATACACTTGATTAATGTTGTGACACACTGTAATTGTATGTCGTGCTACTGTAGTTTCTATGTATTACGTAACAAAAATAGAGCCATCCGATCTGGAAATATCGGACTACTATTGATAAGATTTTTTTTTTTAAATATTTTGATAGCAATTAATAATTTGAATATTTTGTATACAGACTAGGCTTAGCGCAACTAAATATCCAGAGAATATGTATCACAATATATATGTATTACATTTCAAACATTGATGTTCTGGTCACCTTGCAAATAGCGCTACTATCGTATTCATGTTAAAGGTAACTAGAAATAGAGCCAACTGATCTGAAGGTATCGCACTTTTCTTGATAATATCAATTGTAAATTGTAATGTTTTTAAAGCAAAATATTTGAATGTTTCACGCGCTTGGACTTATACTCATACAAAAGTTCTCCAATCTAAAAAATCTCAGAAAATTCAAAAAAACCTTAACTTTTTTTTAAATGATCAAACAAAAAACGAAAGCAATAAAAAAAACTCAAAAATGTTTAAATATAAAAAAAACTGAAAAGAAATTCAAATATATTAACAAATCATCAATCTCAAGAAAGGACTAAAAAATAAACTAAAAGAAAAGTCAAAATATTAAAAAAATACGACTAATAAGCGAGTGTTGAACCTACTGAGAAAAAAACTTATTAATAAATTTTACATTTTTGGCTTGTTGCAATCCATACATTCATCTCCTAACTTTTGTATTTATAAACTGGGTGCGCAAATTGCTTATATATAATGAATATATATTTTTTTTAATATCAAAATAAACAAATTTATTCAATCACCGTCTTTAATACAAAGGATGCCCAATGGACACGGAATACAATTTAATATTTGCTTAAACACTAGATAGTATTATGTAAAATAATATATAGTAATATAAGTATAGGTAAGTACTTATACATAAGAAGTACTTACCTTCTGAAACGAATACACTAATGTTTCGAGTATAACATGACCTTGGTTTCGTCCAATAAACTTATGCATTGCAGAAATACACTACTAATACTAAATAAATACGACGGTGTGGACGCTTCTTTAGTAATGAGATTGGCAAAGTGCAAAATTAAGCGAATCAAAATGGAGAGGAGTTGAAAGGACATTAGTATTATTATACACTTATAGCTCAGCCGTTCATTTATTTCTTAACCTCCAGCCATTTTCTCAAACGATTGTTCAAGATTTTCCCACGAATTCAAAAAATGTGTGAAGAGTGGTGTACTGAAATTGACATAGGTCCATTCAGAAAAGTTGATAAGGAGGAAAACGCGTGAAAATGCTTTTGCAATATCTGACTCCACGGAACCATCCGTGCCTGAAGTGCCATTATTTCTAATTGACACCGAAATATGTTCTAAAGAAGAATTCAGTCCAAACAATAAGATTGCACAACAAACAATAAGACGAATTAATCCAAATCCTAATGTGTAAATAAATATCAGAGACAGAAAGGATATTTTTGGGAAATACTTCACTTGGCGTCTTTCAGAATTGTTTCCAGTTTTTTCAATTTTCACTTGAAACTGACCACCAATTCTTAAAAGGTGAGTCACTACTAACCACATATCAGATATCGCATGTATTTTTTGACTTGATTATGGTGGCCGCCATTTTAATTGTTGTATTGTGTATCATTTGCGCGAGCTAATTTCGGGAATCTGCTTCGGCTGTACGTCAGTGGAGACTGAACTCATACTATGACCTACGGGAACACTTGGGACACCCTGTTTAAAACTATGTCATACTTAAGTGCAGCAACGAATAGATGTTCCGATAACAACATAAAGAATGTAGATTTTCATGTGCCCAAGAATTTTTAGTAAGTTTTTAGTGCGTCCTACTGTGTACACACTTATTCCACAAATAAAAAATATAGTAAAGCCAGTGAATTGTGTCGTAATCCTATGATTTAGATAAAATTAAATAATTTAAATTCATGCGTGAATGTGCATGAGCATGGGTTTTCGTCGGAAAGGAAAATGGTCATGCAATTATTTGGTAAGCAGAGTGTTAGTTTGACACTTTTATGGTGACACATTGTAGAGCGAGGGTGAAATAATATCTCCAACCGTTTTGGCTGAGTAAGATGTGAACTTTGGATTTTCTTGGGTTGTGAGAAAAGGTCTTTTGGTTTTGACATTGAAAAGACGCTGGGGCGTGACAGTGCACCCGGGCTGGGTACTCCGCATGTATGCATGTAATGTAATGTACAGTACTGATTATTACATTAGGCTAAGACTAAGCAGTTAAGCTTATTATGTGATGTAAAGTGGATTGACAGGACAGTCGGGTCCAGGGAGTTGAACTGAAAACAATTAAGGAAACAACTCATACCTAAACACACGTTTTTGCCTTGCATTTTTATTCCCATATGCATTCACTTCAACAAGCAAGTAACCACAGGGTGGATCAACACTGATGCTAACTATTTCCAATTTCACTAATTAATTTGAATTAAATCCCGGATTCACTACAATAGGCCAAGAAATCTACTGTTGCCGATGTTAAATGATGGTATTTACCGATCAAAACACAATATTTGAGTGCTGAAACTAATAGATGGACCGATGCTCCTCAAAAGCAAAACGATTACACGTTAAACAATGTATTCGTAATTAAATTTTGAGTAGATTTAAAGTGCGAATACTTTGTAAGTTCTATTGCTTGTTATCGTGTTTTGTCTTTGAGAAAAAAACATCTGCCTCTGACACACAATAACAAATATTAAATTCATGGACCGTGTAAATATATTGTAAATAATTTAGCCATAGAGACTCAGTCCCATGTGACAGACAGTAACATACTCCCCGTACGTGTTTGTGTATAGACAACGTGGACTTGTGGCATGGACAATGTATGTTGAGAGTAGATAGAATAGGACTTGACTCCTGTAGCTAGACCAGCGTGGTTCATTCTGTAAAACTCTGTATTTACAACTTAACTGTCGTTAATAGCGCCATAGCGGTATAGAGAGTTGTTGAAAGGGTGTAAAGAGTGGTTGAGTGGGTATAGAGAGGGGTTGAGATTGTATAGAAGGGGGCTGA
>JAQGCA010003670.1:0-11420 GCA_034698945.1 Protaphorura quadriocellata
CAATCCGAGAAATCATTCTCTACACTAAGACAGGACAATATGATTTTACAGACTCCTCCTGAGACTTGCTTCCTTAATTTCTACGGACAAAATATGTTCATGGAAAAGTCTATACGTTGATCTTCTAGCCAAGACTTCTCTAAACTGACTAAAACGACAACAGCTCAAGTACTGTCTTTCATCGTAGAGTAAACGCCATGGCCAAGCACTAGAGCGAAACTATATTTAGGTTTACATTTCACTAGTTCGTCGTTCTAAGCTCCTAGTGGTTTAGAAGAACAGAACATGAAGAACAAGAAGTGCGTAAATTTTGAACTCCCCTTTTCATTTTTTAAACAAGAATCTCTGCTCACCACTATCCATCCATCTCATACTTTTGTAACTCACAAGTTTTACTCTCTACTGTCTCTGAGTTTCACCTTGTCAACGATGCATGCGGAGAACAATTAAAAAGATTGATGAGTCTATGTAATCTAATTCGAGAGATGCAAGATGCAAGAGAGATGTTCAAAATTCTAAGCAAGTCGAGAGTTTAAAATTACTGCCCAGCAAACTATACTGTAGTTTATCCGAGGGTCACTTTCTGTATAATTCGAAAAACCGTTTTATGTTATAGCGTAACACAAGTATAGTGGTGAGACGTTTTAAACGATCCTCAGGTTTTGGACAATGGGACTATGGGACAATAATAAAAATAAATAATCCATTAATTGACATAGTCGCTGAGGCCGAATAAAACATCATCGCGTATTTTTGGGTTGCTTCCCATTTGGCCTAGAGACGTACAACGTAGGTACCATCTAGTAGTATGAAAAACCAGTGGAAAAAACCTCTTTAAATCAACAACCGGGAATGCAAGTCCGACGAATCGAACCCCAGCACAGCGAGACAGAATCGGTCAACCATACCATCATGCTGCAATGGACTTACTACAATGAAACAATAAATATCTCTTGTCAGATACTTTCGAAGGGATAATATGAAATTCAAAATGACCTTTGGCAACCTGGTCGAAGTGACCACGGCGATTGTCACCACCAAATGTTACGCTATGTCAAGTTAATACCGTTAAGTGTAATAAGTGTACCCAAATCAGGACCGAATACTCTCAGGCTTGTGCAGTGACAATGGCGGCGGTATAGCGTCAATCCAACATACGTGGAATGACGTCATGACGAACGCCATCGCGTGTCATGAAATACTTGGCAGAAATCAGGTATATTTTTCTCCCTGCTCTATGAGAGAATCATAGAGCGGGGCGGGAGAACTGTCCTAATTTCAAATCCAAATTTTATTACAGATAAGGGTGGAAGCCGCGTTTCATTTTATTTAACCAAAAAATTAAAATTAAACTCTGTCATTTAATTTGTGAGCACTTCTACGAAGGGGTAAGTATTTCATTGTGTCCATTTATTTCACTCAAATTTTGCCCCCACATTTTGGGCAAAACTGTCATCAATATAGGCTCGTCCTTAAAATTATAAACCAAAAAAGTGATTTTGAGAAATCCGTCTTTTGCTGTACTCCACATTGTAATCAGCCACACTTTCTGAGATTCTAAATATTCTTAAGATTTTCACCTTTGACATCCCGCTGTGGTATTCCATTAAATAGCAGTTTTGAAATGCCGTAAATCAAATTTTGTCGTCTTAGGGGTTTTACAATGAATTAACACTGAATTTGAACCAAAAGTGGGAGATACACAGAATTGCGGTGACAAATCAATTTTGTGACTAATATTATGCATGTATAATAATTTTTTGGGCATTTAGAACTCGAATCTACAATCTACGTAGGTCTTAGAAATCATTGAAATCAGAAATATTGACTTCATTTATTTGTTCCTCTCGCCATTTTAATGCCCTGGTCTTAGTTCATTTCTGTGATTTGACCTGAACATTTTTTTTTAATTATTGTAGGTTATAGTAATGGATAATAGCATGTCTTCACCGGACACACAAGGAGCAGAAGAACTCCAAGAGTTTCTGTACGTGGAACAACAAAAGGCACAAATGAGAGCTCAGGTACTGAATTACACAATTACATTAGTTAGTTGCAATTACATGAATTAAAATTCCAATTTTTTGGATTTGTAGATTCAACTTTTGACTGACACGTGTTGGGATAAATGCATTGACAAACCCGCAGCTAGAATGGATGGAAAATCGGAGGCTTGTCTAGAGAATTGTGCAGCCCGATTTGTGGATGTCACACTCCTCATCACTAATCGTTTCGCACAAGTACTACAAAGAGCCACACAGTGAACATACTTATCTCTAATATTTTACTGAATATTTAATCCACTAACTACATGCCATGTTGTAGCTTAGAATTCGAATGTAATTGCTTTCATAGTTGGTGAATCTGAATGTTTCTTCAATTTTTGAAAAACAAACTCAAACTTCAGTTACTACTTTATCAAGTAAATAAAATTCCAACCAAGGAGAAGTCATAGTCTTAAGTTGCCTAAATTCGTCAATTCTTTTATTTATGTCAATATTATATTGAACTTACCACCATTAAACTTACTACGAATCTATTAAGAACACGTAGTTCATTTCACTGCGCCACAACTGACAAATTTCAATCCAATCATACAATCAACATATAGAAGAGTCCAAAAGGGACTTGATCTTAACCAATAATAAATTCTAGTTCAAGAAATTGAATTACAAATCCCCAGTCACACAAACATAATTTAATTAAACAACAAAACTAAGTTAACCTGAATGACGGTATAACAGAATATACAATTGAAGCAAAAACTCTTGATATAATTTAATAGTAATAATAACGTTATGATGCATGCAGTAAGAGTAGGAGGAATCATCACAGAATTAATGACAGATCATACTCATAGACATACATACACTGAAAAAGACCAACAATGTTTTTGTTTTTATGGGGCGCATTTCACCACAACTGCTTAAATTATCACCTCTATTCCTTTGCTCGTGTTGTATTTCTCTTTGTTTGTAGTGTAGTCATTGATCCAAAGTTGAACATTATTGTTTCTTCAAGGAGGCAGGAGGAGTTTGTTTCACTTGTAGAATGATAGATCGCATTCGGGAAATATCTTTGTGATGTTTACTACCTTTGGGGTTAAAGTCACAGAGTTTGGCAATTCTTTCCCACTCAGTTCCTGGTTCAATAGGCTCTGTGTCTGCCACTAATTCTTTCTCTGCACTCCTGTAAACATCAACAATTCACAAATTAATAACGATTAACGATTACCCACTAAATTACTACTTCAGATTCTACCACAACATTTGTTTGGGTGTCAATTTATACGCACTAATACGGTCACATCAGGTATAAACTGCAGGTCAATTGGTACAAAGTTGGTAATGATTTTCTCAGAATTATGTGAATGTGAGGATCATCTTCAGGTGTGGGTAAAAGTGCTAGAAAACTTCCCGTAAGTTAACTCATATCGTTTGGTACATTTATCAGACCTAAATAAGTATAGTTGGACGGCACCCACAAATATCAAAATGTCAAAATTCCTTGAATAAGTTATTCGATTTTGAATACATTATGTACAATATATGTCTTTTCAATTTGTTCACTGAAATCCGACACTATTCATGTCTTCGTGTCACACTAAACTCTTTACAAATCGGAACACCCTAAACCAAAACCTCTTCATCGAATAAAATACTGAGTCCCATTCGTATGATTCTACATTACATCATCTCATTTCCTGAAATCGCACACATTTGTGTACATCTAAGGAATTTGACATACAGAGGCGTCCATTGCATTTAGTTTAACGCTTCGGTCCTTTTGTTTCAGCTTCTGGCTAGCTAATTGCGTATTCCGAATAGACACATGGTTTCTAATCTTAATGACAACTCAACAAATTCACCAAATGTTAATATTAATTTCGGTATCGATAATGGTCATTGAAGCTAGTGTAATAATAACAGTTCCATTTGGAACTGACAATGAGTTCCATAATTTATTTCCGGTTTCAGTTCCTGGAACTAACCGGAACTAACTGGAGAACTGTAACTGAGAATTGGGACTGTTGCAGAAACTGTGGAACTCAGTTTCCAAACAGAACTACATACTTATGCTTAATGAGAAGTCGGCACAATTTGCATTCGACATCTGAAGGTTGGACCTCAGTCATCCTGTCTGTGTTGGACCTTATTGTTAGCCATGTCTAAAATCTAAAATGTACTTTGAGAATAGTCTCAACCAAAGCAATGCTAGTACATTGCAACTCATAAGAACTGATAAGGAGCTGATACGGTCGGTTTATAGGAAGTGGATTTACTGCATGGAACTGGGGCTGGAGAACTGAATTAGGATGGGTTAACCGCGAAACTGGAAGTAATAGGAACTTTCATAACACTATTTGAAGTCGAAAACGTACAATGATGATCATACATCCATGAGGTCTAGTTACAGTCTAATTTTACTTGTCGGTTTTCGAGCGTTTCGGAAAGAGCTGTTAAAACCTTATTACAGCATTTGTTGTATAATAATTGAAGATTATAGAGTAAGATGCACTATGCAATAATGTAAAATATAGAGATAGGCTACTCATTTTTCATTTGGTCAAACTTGTTAGAGTTGCGGTTATTTATAAGCACGTGGACTCTGATGAATAGCAAATGTAAAAAATAGACATGAAAAAAACGGACAATATCCACAATGCGTTGAACTGTAAATTGAAATGATGTGCTGACAATTCGATACTTTCGGAAATTAGAGACAAGGGGATAAATTGAGAAATGAATATTTACGCCTGCGTGAAATATGACTCCATTTCTACGAGTCTGTTGTATTCGATTGCATTTTATTCTAAAAAACGCTAAGCTAATATTAGCCCATTCAGGTTACTTTGAAACAAGCACAAATAGTTAGTTTTCTAGCACTACACTAATAGCAGCGTAAAAATCCTAGAGAACTAGTACATGCAAGGAAGCAAGCGAGGAAATGGCTTCATGCTCACAATCACAGCAGACTCTACCACAACAAAAATCTATTCATCTAAAGTCTGAACTGAACGCATTTCTTACTTGGAAGCTTCCCTGAGAGAGCGTAGATAATTGGTTGAGCATGGAAGATAATCAGAAACAGTTCACTCATTAATTTATGATTAAATGTTAGTTTTTTACCCCACTCAGCGTTAAGGCCGAAAGCAATCCTCTCAATGCTTCTCATCTCACTCACACAGCTCAAGGTGCTGCTTTGCTTTGTCATTACCAAAAGAAAACATGCCTAACACTAAACTACTTACTTTAGTTTAAAGTAGTTAAATTCAATCTCAAAGAGTAGAGTGTGCACTGAAACCAAGTTCATTAAATCGCGGATGTTTTTGACAAACCTGTTTGCTTTCCTATTCTTTGCGACTTGCTCCTCATGATTTGAATACCATTCGTCCAACTCTTTCTTTGCTCCTTCTCTTAGCTCAATTTTCTTAACTTCTTCCTCCTCATCTGTAATTTTTTCAAAAAATTGTCAAAATCGAAACGACACTTTTAGACACTTCATCCATTATCTAATTTTGCATCTAATAACCTTTCTTTTCTAGTCGTTTCTTTTGCTCCTCTCGCCAGCGTTTGATTTTTTCCGGCTCTTCTCTTGGAACTTCAGGAAATACAGATGACGAATGGACCGTAGGGGGAGACGGCGAACCTTCTCCAAGTTCTGTTCGCGTGAGGATAAAAAAACATAACATTTTCACACATGATAATATAATTAAAACTGCCCAATTGATTGAAACACCCATGTTCCATGTACAAATACCCATAAACCTGAGAAGTACGATTCTAAGAGTGAAAAGATTCAACATTTACTGACAATGTGCATTTAACCTAACCGTCATCTAAAGTGTCAGATTACACTTGCAAACACGATTTAAGATTTAAAGAGTAAACGATACCAGAGCACTTATCAAGAGCATTTTTTAACAATTCGTTTTACAAAAATGGATTCTGTGGCTACATATTAAATTGAAACAAAATTCCATGTTAAAACATAAAATGTAATCCCTTCATAGAATAATAATATAGAACATACAGCATTATTAAAAAATTAATAATACTCTTATTTCTGTAGCTGAAGAATTTGAAGAACGTCTGGACGAACAATTGTACCTAGTACCTACATCCACCTCCAGGCCAAAGCCTAGTTAGAGGTCAGTAGATAGATATATTCATTTGCACGTATTCGTTGAGCATACACAGCAGACTACAGCTATTAGGACTGAGTGATTATATTGTACCTGTCGTCCTGTTATTTTACGGTGGGAAGAAATAGAATAGCTAATTTGTTCAAGAAGCAGCTATGAAATTAGTCCAAAAATTAAGGTCCCGCGATAGCGATAGTACAATTATTTAGCGTCAGACTTCTGACCTTCAATTAACATTCGTAAAAACTAAAATTCTGGCACTAATATTTTAAAAAACTGACAAATAAGAATAACCTTCCCCAGAGTATGACCGGACTAGACTCACATTGTTCTTGTGACTATAATTTTAATACTGAAAAAATCAACTAACGACAAGTTAGCGCATTTTTACCTCCCTAATCACTCTACGTGAAAGTTTTAACCCGAAAAAAGTTTTCAAACGGTCACATATTTGGAAATTATATGAGTTCAATGTTATACTGTAATTACTACACGATAGAAAAACTCGCCAGTATTTTTACGAAGTAAACCATGACCATGAAAAAGCATAAACCCAAGGCAGCAGCCTTTAAAATCCATTCCTAAATTGCTAAATTCTGCTTACACTATTTGAACTAAATATCACATTATATTAGTGACATCAGGCACGACAGTAAAATGACAAAGCAAGTTAATGTTAAGCACACCAGTCAGAGGCAGCCACCGGAACTAGGAACGGAAACGCCGTTTGTAACACCAAAAATTGTTACGTATCCTGTCATTCCTGTCAAGCATACGTACAATAGCAAAGAGTGATAATAAAACAGGAATGAATAGAAGTATGGAAGGGTTTCAGTATAGCAGGCGCATTAGTGCACAATTTTATCAGCCAAACTAATGGATTCGGGTTTTCTCTTTTCTGTCTAAGATTCATTCAGGATTCAAACCAAAAGATCTTTAGTTTTTAATTCATTAAATGTACAGTTCGTACAGCATGAATTTCTGGGTTTTACGAAAAAGCAATAAACGCCAAGGTTTCAACCAAAGGAGACCAATTATGGGCGGAATGAACTGTACTAAACTGCGGAGTAAAGATGTTATGAACTAGTATTAATTACAAAACGAGATATGAGAGTTTCCCAAAAAGCGATTGAATGTGAAAGATTGAAAGAATTAAGAAAGTATGCAGATTTACTGTGGACTGTGGGGTATGATGAAATAAATCCCCGACAAACAATTATAATACGAAAGTATGGGAATGAAACATAATATTTATGAGTATGAATTTAGGGTAAATTTACCATCATTCTCATCAAAGAAACCTCCATGCGAGCCATTGTCAGTAACGTTGTTAACAAGACTGGATGGGTCATATGAAGAATGATTGACCATCTCGAAGCCCGAGTCACTCTCACCTTCCGCACCAGGAAAACCCTCTTTTTCTAAACACGCAGGGTCATCATTCCAAATCAATAATAACATAATTAGGACCAGACCAAGCACAATACATAGCCAACTACAAATTAACAGGCAATAATTTTGAGACAATGTTTTCATAGAGTTCTTGTCTCCACTCATTTCAAATTGGTCTCTATATAACATGTCAACATCAATCAAACCAGGACTAAATAATTAGCGACAGCAAATAAAATCAGTTTAAGTAAATAAAAACACTGACAATGACAATTTAACTTAATAATATGATTAAACGTTTTCAAATGTAAACATTACTATAAAGATTGGCATTCGCAAAGCAATATTACTATCGGCCGATTTGATTTGAAAAGCACTTTCATAATAGTTGCAAAACAGTAATAATTTGGCTGAATGAAAGCTAGGCTTCTGACTTTTACGTTTCAAATTCAACCATATCAAAAATGAAAAATTTAGAATATTTTAAAATCCAACCCGATATTGTTTTGTTGATTATAATTATTATTTTCAAAGGCATTGGATTTTGGTAATTTAAAGTATTTAAAATTAAGTGGTTTGAGCTCCGGGGACAACTGGATTGAATCCAAGATTGTCATAATTCGTAAATTAATAATTGATTATCGTTCCTCCTTTAAAAAAGGAATCAAATAATTGTGGGTAAATGACATACCTGGAATTCCGTTCGTTATGACTGGTTTAATGTCATCCTCAAGGCCAGCCAAGTTATTCTGCTCTCGAGCAAGGAACTCCGCTGCAGGGTCAACCTCATTATTCGTGTCTCCGAAAGCATCGTTGAAACCGTCCATTTTTCTTGTCCACAGACTAGCAGCCCAAACAAATGTAAGTTGAACACAGTGGTTTCAGGTTTTGAGAGTTTTGACGATTGGCCGACGCTTCTTTAACTAATTCACTAGGACAAAATTAAAAGGTAACATTAAAACAAAGTGCATATTTTTGAGAATGTCTCTCAAGGTCACTCAAACCGACGACCAAACTAACTGATCCCTTGATGGCTGATAACCAAACTAAAATCATAGTTTATTTTTATTTGTAAAACAATTTTGGACCTCGAATTAACAATAAACTAAATCCTTGCCTTCGTTCATATAATAATTCACGATTTACGAGTCATTGCACAAGACTCTTCAACAACTAACAACAACAACAACGGTGAACCATAAAAGTCAACGTATAATTAGAACGAACCAGGTAGTCTGGAATATAACTTTCTCCAGGCGACGAACTAAAGGAAGCAAACGGGTAATGCTGAAAGTTAATTAACAACGGCTTGGGGACATTTTAGGAATACGTAGATAAAGTGAAAAGTCCCGGACGAGAGAACTTCTAGGGTAAGAACGGTATATTATGTAGATCTGCAAGCCTAATATTCTCTACCAGGGCAAGGACCTGAAGACTATGATTGCTGACAGGAATATGAACGTAAAGTAAACAGTCAGTGCTACTATAACCGTACAAAATCTTGGAGAATAAAAATCATTATTGTACCTATTACTTACAGTGATTGAAACTAACGCCGGGAACCAAATATTTAAATTGAAAATTAAAATGACTGACTATGGCTGTTATTAATTTTTAAAGAATCATGGTCACTGGTCTTGTTATACAATACAGTTGCATGATGAGTAAGTAGGACAATGATTTACAAGTCCAACTAGTGCAACCTGTAGCATACGCATTATGATTAAAATGACCTTCGATCGTTTTAAATTACGTACGTCGCACTAATTGATACGTACAATCAAGGTGGATTAATTTTCGTTCATAATATTTAATTATTTAATTCTAATTACCTTTTCCAGTGATCCGGTTTGTGATGATTTAAATGGAATTTAGTGAACTTGCCCGGTGTTTAGTATTTCCTGTCAAATTGTAAGCGTGTTGGGCGGTTTAAGGATTGACAGTTGTTCTCGTTGATTTTGTCTATACTCTTTCTGTTCGTCCGTTCTGGTAATAAAATTAAGATTTGGATCAACTCATGGAAATGAAATAAAAGTCCACTGCTGAGTTGGTGAAACTGCTGACTGGTGATGAATTCTTTGAAAGGCGAGACGGGCGGTTTAGGGTCGTTAAATTGAATGTTAAAGGATAAGGATGACATATGCCACCAACTAGTCCAACCACACCAACTCGTCACTGGGTCAACCACAAACCACGTCGTCTCCTTCTGGACCCCGCCCCCTCCATCCCGACTTCACTTCAACTAACAAGGTACGGGACACGACATGCTTTGTGAACAACCCTCTGTCTGAGCGGATTCACAAATAGGGAAACCCCCAGCGTGATACCAGCCTAAATCTATACAAATAAGTAAATCAACAATGCTTCTCCTCAGAGTGGAAAGCGTTGAGAGTTGAAATTTTGGTAATGGTTGGGGTGAGATCTATACACGGGATTAGACAATTGTTTTTCCTCAAAATAATCACCCCGATCAGGGGATACTACGTATTTTTTAAATGAGGTCGTCACTGAATTTGAGGCACAGAGAGCTTTTCTAAACACGATTAATTTTACAAAGCTTTGCTGTGAAAACTTCGACTATTTAAGCGGTATCAGATCTTTGTTATCATTGCTTTGTGATCATGGCATGAGTGTCCCTTCTAAGTATTTGGTGTATCCTAAGTTCTATGATTCGTGTATGGTGGAGTGCACACGTTCCGATGAATGAAATGTTAAGCGTCGTTAAGAGTAGAAGGGATTCTCGGGGATAAACACGTTTCTCTATCCTAATTTAGATAGACTATGATCCAACATACACCAACAACTCCTCGAATTATACGCCCATTCTTATGTTACGGTCATTTTTCATCCCGAGCTTGAATTTAGTCCAAAGAATGATGCTTTACTTTACCAACAATCGTTATAAAATTATGGAATTTGATGAACTCGTATCGTTGCACACAAGTTCGCTTCTTTTGATGTTATCAAATTTTTCCACTCGTCAATGCACCAATCTTCTTCGGCGTCTTGGTAGTGTAAAGTGCATATAACTATTATGAAGAAACATATTATTTCGCATCTGTGTCTTTATGCTAATTTGTACATCCTGAAATATTCACCTGTAAACCATTAAACCATTCATCGCACACATTAATACCATAGTAAATATGCATATCCACGACGTCTTTGTATAGTAATGTTGGTTCGGTCTCATGTCTCCCAATATCACATGCCACACAAATATCGGGTAAATTCTAACCTGGCGAGAAATTCTGAAAAAATAACTTATTTTAAACTTCCTGGCGATTTCATTGTTCGTTTTTTTTGGATCCCAGAACAGTCGTGGTTTGAGGCCTGCTTGCAATGAATGAACGGTGTTGTAAACAAATAATCTCCAACTTCAATTGTTACTGGAATTTCACCTCCGGATTTCAAAAATCGTGGGGGGAAAGCATTAGGTCAATTAGGTGTATGAGCCGTCAGCGAACTATGAAATGGAGAAGTTGGAAATTGTTGCTTTTTTTAACTTGAGTCTTTCTAAAACATAAGAGTTGTCGTCAGAGAAGATAACTCTGACAATTAAAAGGAAAACATATTAAAGGTTTAAGGCATTGGCTTAGATTTAATTTATAGATAGATAGACCCGAATAGAAAGTCAGACACAGGGTTCTATTAAGTAGATCCACAAGATGTCCGAAGGTTTCATGGGTAGGGATTCATAGGTCTCGCATTCGCATCTTGATGTCGCAGAAATAATATATATATATGTATGACCTCTGAGCCATCGTCCCTTTCCCTTATGATTTTATACTTAGAAATGTCATTTAATAATTATGGAATCGACTGGGAAAGTTGGAATGTTAATCGATACATTGGGGATACCCAATAATACTAACAATAAGTA
>JAQGCA010003671.1:0-11415 GCA_034698945.1 Protaphorura quadriocellata
TTTCAAGAAGCTGGGATTCAAAACTGGGAATTTAGCTGTGGAAGGGGACTGGGACAACTCACCCGTCTTCTTCAAAAGATTCCATCTCACCCCTGATCAAAAATGCTAATAAATTCATTCAAAACTATCACGGATTTCCATCCATGGTCATAAAAAAGGCATAAAGACAATTGGATCATTAAATTGAACTGTTTTAATTATAATGTATGAATCAATGCTTGATAATCTCTACGGTGACATTATTGGCATCAGAAATCTTCACTATGGCTCAATGAAAGAACTCTTGGTCCAACGTCGGAAATTATATCTTTAAGGTGAGTAGCCAGAGTCGCATTACAAACAATCAAATCTGTAACTTGGCCGGTCATTCTATTTTTGCAAAGTTATAAAAAGAGACAATTATATATCAAATTAGGTATAGTTTCTTTATAGTTCGTTTAAGTTTAGTTCTACCTAGGACCAATGTGGATTTCTTTTATCTGTGCATTCTCCCGTTTAAAAAACCTTTTACAATGCTCCTGCAATTCCCCAATATTTCCAATATGACAAACCGTTAGTACAAACAGTAATTTTAATTTAAACAAATAGGAAATGATAGGTCTTTGATTCGGTTGTGGCAAATGCTCTGTGGAGGGTGAACACCATCAAGAATGGCATTTAGTAATATTAACAGCTTATTACAAAATGAGCGAAGAGTTTCCGGGCGAAATCAGACGAGAGCCAAAATTTGAGATCAAGCTGTTTGGAAAATGTACCCGATTTGGACATGGTTAAAGGGTGTCCCTTGGAATATATGTACCTGGCGTGCCTGGGTGTTGTACAGAAACACTTGTGGGTCAAGGGAAAGCCCGCCGAATATAAGCTGAGCGGAAAGAAAATTCAACAGTTATCGGATTCCTTGATTAGTCTTTCCAAATTTACACTGACCGAGTTTTCCCGGAAACCCCGTTCACTGCAAGAACTCGATCGCTGGAAAGCAACAGAGTTTCGTCAATTCCTATTGTACACCGGACCAATTGTAGTTGGTGAAATTTTAAATGAGAATCATTACAGAATTATTCATGTCCCTATCAGTGGCGATATCAATTCTTAGAAACCCATACCTCTACATGAACTTGAACCACTATGCTGAGTCGCTTTTACGATACTTTGTCACATGTTTTGTAAAATTATATGGGATAGTCAATGTGTCTTATAATGTTCACGGGTTAATTCATTTAGCCCAGGATGCAAAGGAACTCGGGTCACTCGACAGCTTCGGTGCGTGTAAATTCGAAAACCACCTTGGCAAAATTAAAGTGCTAAGAAAACCTAACAAACCGCTTCAACAAGTACAAACCCGCTTGACCCGCTTCTAGAAATGGAATCTGTAAATACACTTAAAACCAAATCTAACCTTAATTCCAAACCACATTCAAATGGATCCTCTTTTGCCGACTTTAACAAGTCCACAATACTATAAAGCGATTTGGAACAATTTAAACATAAACTGCAGAACCAATTCTAATGCATATTTTCTACTCCAAACTTCCCAGCTAGTATTGATAAAGAATATTTGCCAATGCATCCAGAGAAATGAAACCGTATTGTTGTGCGATGAATTTAGTGGTGAAAAGAATGAATTATTTAGGAGCCTTGTAGTTCACTAACTGGGAATTTTTAAAACGGACATTTCTAATAAAATGGATGACGTGATTGTGCAATTTCGTGACTTAAAGCAAAAGAGTCAAGTGTTTCCCAAAGGGGTGAAAATCATGGTATTCCCACTACACTCCTGACTAACGATGGGGTCGAATTAGGTCAAATTATGTCGCCGTGGTCCCGCCAAACGGGTATAATTCAGATACCCATGAATGCTTCTGGCCTGTTACCCGGGATATAAAGAAATTGGTTATAGAGGGTCATTTACCTAAAGAGAATTGGAAATTGTATGCATCGCGTACTCTTCATGCGAGAGGTAGTTAAATTTGAACTTCTTACGCTATTCAAATAAAATAAATATTAGGTTTATAATCGTAAAGTATTGGTGATTTCAATGATTTCAGGTACGTATGAGGAAGCCCATAAGCTGCTACCTTGGTTAGAAGAATCAATCAATATTCAGAAAGTCAGATTTGAGTGATGCAGGCTGTGTTGAAGTTCTACCCAAAAAACGAGTAGTTAATACCCCCACGCGTTACCTTCCGTCACCATCTCCACCGCCAACAAAAAAAATAAAACGTTGCGAAATTCCCAAACCACCAACTCTGGAGCTAACTAATCAGTATGTTAGGTTCTTATTTAAAATGATATGCAGGTTATACACTTATAAATTAATATTACATTAATACATTAACTAAATGTGAATTACATTTAATTGCAATTAAAAATTCCTGGGCGCCGTGAATCAGACAAATTAAATGCCCCTTCGTTGCCCACAGAAAACAGCACAGTTCTGAATATTTTAACGGTGAAGACATGACTGAAACTACTGAGCTAAATTCTGGGATTACCATTGACGGATCTCATCGCATTTCAGAAATTCAACAGCTTCCCCAGAATTTCGGTAAGTCAATTTAATTTCAAATTAGAGGTGCTTCGATTTTTGTTTTTCTAAATGGAACCATTTTCTGAGTTGTTCTGGTGCCCGTGGATGAGAGAAACAATTTCATGGAGAACACAAATATTGTTCATTCCTCTAAGATTACTGGTAATTTCTATAACGTTTTTAACATTTCATTTTATATTAGGAATAGCACTAATATTCTAACCAAAACTAGTAGTTTCGAATATTGTTTTTACATTCACATATTATATGGTAACTACTGGTTCTCTTAACTAAACAGGTTTACTCAAAGCTCTGATTGGAAGTGTGGAGTGTTTAAAACGACAAACTAATAATACGGACAACAGAATTGATAGAATCAGTAATCAAAATTTTATCAATCCCCGTCCGTCAATTCCAAAGATGCTGAAACGAAAATTTTCAAACATTGAAGAATCCGAAGAAAAGTCGACACTTTTAGTAAATCTCATACATTCCAAATATCATGTTATTAGCTTGTAGGAGACTAACGTATGCGGTTTACATTCGTAAGCAAGAAATGTGTTTATTTTCCCTTCGTAATAGTAATATGCAGTTCAGAAATAAGAAGCTACACATTGAACATTTAAAATCACTGAGTGATACGTATAGGGGACAAGATGTTACTGGTAAGCATTGTTTTGGTGTAAAAAGTGCTTCCAAATTAATTACTGTTCTAAAGTTTAATATAATTGATGGATTTGTATTTGATATTATGCACGCGGCATTCTTAGGTATAGCGCACGAAATTTCACTAATATCTGGCTTGATTCAAAGTACCACGAAGGAGAAGTTTCTACATAGGATTGAAAGTTAAACAAACTAACGAGCAGGTCAGAAACTTTTCAGTTCCCAGATATTTCAGTGGGCGTTCAGAAACGTTGACGAACGTATGTATTGGAAGGCTTCCGAATGGCGAAATTGGACATTTGCTATGCCATTAATTCTTGAAAATGTACTATCCACGAGTCGTGTTGTAAATACCCAAAGCACCCAGGTATATACCCGGGTATAAACCCGGGTATATACCCGAGATGCTTATTTTTGCACCCGGCGGGTATAAAAAAAAAAGTTTTCCGCGCGAAAACGTCCAACAGCCACTCCACTATAATAATATGCAGGAAACGCATACCAATTTGACGAAACTGCGCAGCGAAACTAATCAGAGTTTGAAAAAACTTAACTCTATCGGTATGAATGTATGTGCCAATTAAGAGACCCTTTACTTATGTAGAATGCATTAGGGACACTAAGGCCAGGTTAAGTCGAGGCCACTCACTCCAGGTCACTCATTTCGGCAACAAAGTTAAAATAGATCGACCAAGAAAAGAGATATACGGATATTTCCATCAAGATAATCAATCAGGAAGTCCGCAATGGCAGAAAAAATTGAAGTGTAAGTTCCGTGACATGAATTACCTTCCATAATGTCACAAACATAAAAATAATTTGCTTATGATTTCTAAGAAAAATTCCACAGAATTGAAAGCAGAAATTCAACGAGATGTTGGACGATAAATGTTGAATCGTTCAAAAAACCTCACTCGAGAAACCCGACTCATACTTCAACAATTCTAATTATAAAAACCGTGTGGAAAGCATTCCAACGTTATAGAATTCATAATTGTCAAATAATTAAGACCCTTATAAGGACTTATAAGGGCTGAGGCATTACATTATAAGTGGGCATGAATTCTGAAGGTAATTACTTTAATGAAGAGAATAAGACATGCTAGGCGTGCCGACAGACAAATCAAATCACCAAAATATTACGAAACGAATCACCATTAGCGAATAGCATGTCCGACGTAGTAAATGGTATTTCTTGCACACAATACGAGTGGAAAAAGATAAAAGCGCAAAGCAAGAGTTGAAGAATGCAATTTCTCCGATTTTTTTTGTTTTATACGTGATTTCCATGATTTTTGTAAAGTTTTTAACAAATTTACAGCCGCTAATTTCTTGAAGTTAGGGAATCTGCCTCAACTTCCAAACGAAGTTGCAATTATAATTTGTGAGACATTCTAGAAAGTCGATCTACTGAAAATTATTCCGAGAGTTTGAAAACTCGCCCGGGTGATTTCGATTACGATAATTTAGAGGACATTAAATGCGTCTTAGGAAGTGCAAACCCGAAAGATTGAGATTCTGATTCTGATTGATATATTTCCTGTAGTCTTGTTTTACCAACCGGCGTTCTTTATGTATGTATAGTCAGTATCCTCACAATATTTCGATTTCGCACAACGTAAATTGATTCAATTGTTGTTTCCTAGTCACATTAATACACCCTAAGGACTAATTGATCTTCAAATGAAAAATTCACAGAAAGCACCCGTAAATACCCGGGTATTTAACAACACTATCCACGACTTATATTTTACATTTTCAAAAATTTGTATGATATTAAGTAGCCAAACTGTTTCGCGTCTTGACACTAATAATGCTGAAAGTTTGCTGGAAGAATTTGTTGAAGGGATTTTAAATTTGTATGGTAAAAAATTCTGTTCTTTCAATTGTCATTCACTGCTGCATGAGGCGCTGTGTGTTCCGAACTGGGACCCGTTATTTTGGTATTCTGCATTTCAGTTCGAAAATTTCGATGGAGTAATTCTTAATTAGTTCGACGGAACTCATAAAATAGGTATTCAAATCTCCAATAGGCTGAATGAGTTACTTTGTTCATTACAATTGTGCTCCCCAATGAAGCAGACACGTCCGTTTGAATACTTTCTCCGAATGGTTAGAAATGTAAAGCTTAAAAAAAATGTTTAAATATTAACTCAGTTCTTTTATTTTGTGCTTGCAAATTATATCCTCTGAACCGTCAGGTTAGACCCAGCTAGCCGAGTCTGGCTTTGTGTGTAAAATTATTAAGACATATACCACTTGTTTTGTCAACTCCCTTATGTATTCTGTTCAAGGGCGAGAATTGTGTAAACGCAGTGATCGTGTTGCTGAAGTGAATGGAGATTTCTATATAATTAGGAAGATATTTTTGGCAAATCCGAACACATGCTAACGTCTTGCTTCAAAACTAATCGTTAAGTGCGTTCGTAATTTAGTTATTAGTGCGTTCGTAATTTAGTTATTTAGTAAATTAGTTATTCGACTCTCTAAATATCGAACTCGCAGATTGCACCTATTTTTGTTCGATATAGAGAAAGTTTAATATAAGAAAACTTTCTTTATATCGGACAAAAGCAAAAAAATATAAAAAGTACGTTATAGAGAAAGTTTATTTTAATTTATACTATTATTTTAAGTTTATTATTTTTTCAGTACGATCACAAGAAGGTAGTAAAGTTTAATGTTACAAATTTTCGCAAATCAAAAATAAGAAAACCAAGCAAAAAACGAGTTGAGTTAGTTTCTAGACACTGGAAATAATATCACAACTGAGTTCACAAACGTAATTCAGTTTTGAATTTGGTGCTTGCATATTGAATTGCATGAGAAAGTTCATTATACAGAAAGAAATCATTGACTGACTAGGGAAAGTTCATTTTATAGAATGAAGTACATTATATAGAAGAAAATAGCACAGCGGGGAAACCAAAACTGTTTAATATATAGAAAGATTCAATATATGGAGGTACGATGTACAGAAAGCTTACGCAATGGTTAAGCATAGGGAATTCGTTCGTGCCGGGCATTCTGATCGATATATGGAGATGTCCGATATAGCGGAAGGTCGATATAGAGTGAGTCCACTGTATAAAGTTTTGCGGGTAGCAGAATTATGTCTGTGTTATGCTTGTGTCAAATTCATTGTACAAATCATGTACCAAATTGGTGAGAATGAGTTCTGTCTAAAACATTCGACATTATTATTTAAGTACAATTCATGCCCAATGATCTTGCAGTCGGACTGCATGGCACGGTTTGTGTCGAATCAATTCTACACAACGTATACAATATAAAGGATTGTTTCAAAAACGTGACTAATTAGACATAAAGTATTCGACATGAGAAGTATTAGACACAATTTCTACACAAACTTCGCAATCGGGTGTCTACTACTTTCCATACATGAATCAAACGGATTACAAATCTCTTCAAAATTTCTTGATTTGATTCACCGAATCGTATGGTGACCACGGGTCACCCGGTTGACCGCCGAACAAAATGGCCCATTTAAACATTCTTCAGGAGTGCAAGATTTAGCTTATTACCGGGCTTTTTAGTCCGATGGGGTATCCCCCAATTTTGACCTTTGCTGACCCCGATTACTCCATCCACACCGAAACCCAGTCAATTCTAACTCCTGAAGTCCAATCCACACAGCTCACAGACGCAAGTATACAGACATGTCAAGTGCTTAACATGCCGATTCCAGTGAAAAACCCTCCGGAATAGCCCCATGGTATGATGTGGAATGCAAAACTGTAAGCTGGATAAAAGATAATGCAGTCATAAAATGAAGGAGATTCCGAGACAACATTCCTTGGAACAGAAGCAAATAATGAAATGTGCAGCTGTTACAAATATACAAGCAGGTTACGGCAAATACAAATTAGTTTACAAACAAAAAAGAGGAGAACCTCGGCTGTACAATTTATCTGATTGTGTGGCCTTCTTTGCCACGCTCCGGAGACTTCAACCGTTCCGTCTCAATCACCATGCTAACTCAGCGACCACCAGCAGTGATCAGTTATGATCACTTCTCATCCGTCTTCCGCATAACTGGCGAGTATTGGGTAGCCATATATTAAGAACTGCATTTCTATTGAAGGACTATTAGAAGAGACCTACCCAGCCCCGCTCCTTTCCAGAACCAAACGCCATGCGCGAATCATACTACTCCTCCTATACTTGGGCGACCTAGCCTTCCTAGCTGACTCAAAAGAGAGTTTACAGAGAAGTATTCTTCAGGAAGAGAACCCTCATAGTAAATCTTACCAAAAACCAATATTATAGTTTTCAGAAAAGGTTGTCGTATAAGAAATGAAGACAAGTTATACTTGGGTAGTGAGCTAGTTGAAATCATCAAAAACTACACCTACCTTGGTGTCAACTTTGACTCAACCGGCAATTTAGTGAATAGTGCTAAAGAATTCGTAAGAACTGGACAAGCGGCACTAGGTGCAGTTTTTTTTACACTGCGATGGTCTCGCGAACATCCGACCTTAGATTGGCTAACCGCCTCTACGACTCAACAGTCGGGTCAACGCCGCTGAAACCTTGGGCCACACTCACCCGCAGATACATTTTCACACTCGAAACTGGATAATTCCCAATCAATTAGAAATTTCCAAATGTGCAATCAACTTCTGGCTCAAAGTACTCAAGCGGAAGAAAACTCGGTAATACGAAACGTTATATAAACCCTCAAAAAAGCAACTTTAACAGCTACATCCAATGATACCCAAAAATTTAGCTGGTACACCCGAATTTGTGGATTCTTCAGTGAAATCAACCAGGAGAGGCTGTTTGACTCGCAGGACCCTCACAATATAAGTGAGAGAAGTTGTCTGGGGGCAATGCAAAGTACTCAATAGATTTTAATTTGGTCTCTAGCCAAAAACTGTTCCTCCATGCCCGAACGTAACATACTGATAACTGAAACATAACCATGATACACTTGTTGAGCGTCCTTCCCAAATCCCAGGTTACCACTGTCTCGCAGATGAGACTAAGCTACCATACATCCTCTGTAACAAAAATAAATGGCATAAAATGGGATGAGCCAACGATGAGACTTGTCGATTTTGCGGTCACCGTGACTCACCATACACGTGATTGAATCCTGTATCGGTTACAAAGGAGATGGGCAAGCTTCTCCCAAAACTAAGCTCCAACGGCAGCGATATCCTCAAATTACATTACAGCCAGGGCCGGACTGGCCATAAGGCCGGTCGGGCGATCGCCCGGTGCGCCCCTGTGAATTTAACATTAAGGGCGTGGAAGTAATTAAGGCGCCCTTTGTGTTTGCCCTATGCTCCTAATATTAACCGCCCTGGCCGCCCCTGGGTTGCCAGTCCGGCCCTGCTTACAGCCCTACCTACCACTGACATTGACTACATTCGAAACCTATATTTTTTTACCAGCAACATTTGTCACAAACGCCAGTCATCCCAGTAAAAGAAAGACCCTGTGCATGAAATGGCCTAATGCCACACTTACTCCCTTCCTTAAAATAAACTTAACGACCCCCCAACTGTGGACAAATTGGAAACTGAAATGCGAGCAAAAAAGTGACAAAATGTACAAAACATGGATGTATAAAAATAATTATTACTTAATTACTATATTACATAATTCTTTACTTGCGATGACTTGATGTATTACTCAACATTTAACCAGTACAAAGTGAACAAACAACAGGATTACGAACAATCTGTAGTGTTCTTGTAATTAAATAACTTTGAACAGGCATCCGGTCATGTCAAATAGAGTCCTACTGATTGACTGATTGATTATTTTAATTGTTCATATGCAACAAGCCCTGAATGAGAAATATTGAAAGAGTTTCTAATATGGTATTGAAATTATAGTAGTCGACTGTAACTTTCTTAAGTCATTAATTATTAATGTGACAGTGTGTTTGAATTCAGTAAGCACATTTACAATAAGGAGTTCCAGAAATTGAGGGATTGTCACTTGTGCACGTGCCATTAACGCCTTTATGTACACATTGACAATCGGAATCACAAATCACTGCCCCTCCAAGTATAATTCCAGATGGTGTGCATAGTAACAATCCTGCTTGGTAGAAGGGGTCAGCTGTGCAGCAAGTAGATGTATCAAGAGCTAAAACAGAACGTATTAATATAAAAATCTCGAATTATCTTGATCTTGATTTCATAAGTTTCTAATCCTAGATTCTACTCATTGTCCAACCCATTTTCAAAATTTTAGAAAGGTAATATTTTATGTGGCATATTGTATTATTGTATTTTTAAATTATTCTTACCAGTTGATGGGACAGTATAATTACACACACAATATGGGCCTTGATGAGGATTTGGATTTGTTTCACAATAGCCACCACCGGGTGCCCCATGTGTGCAGAGACAATGTGCACTGCAATCCCCATTATTGACAAACCCGCCATTCATTAAATCAGGAGTGCATTCAACAATGGAAACTGGAATCCAACCAGTACCTGCCGCTGAGCAACCCAATGTACTCACTACATTTGATCCTGTATTAAAAAACATTTCAGTGACGAATTAACCAATTAGTATGTTAATTATAATTTATTAGTGTCACACGAAGTGAACTCACTGCAAAAAGCGATGAGAAGAATGACCAGTAGTAGTATACGGTCCTTCATTTTTTTTTATCAAATCCGGAAAATTCAATATATTTATTATTTGCAAATATTACGTACAGGGTTGAGTATGAATGATTATAACTGAATAGAATTGGAAACATACGTCGGACTATTTATACAACTCAACTACTTAGGTACCGGTGCATAATGCGCACTTTTATTTCAACATCATCTCGATTTATTGGGCTTTGGCACTCAGCCCTTTCATTTCAATAATCTAAGAATTCTTGGGTTAGACGAGGTCAGCCAGATGTGAAAATGATAAACGCAAAAATTACATTCACACATAAAATCGTCATATTTTGCTAAACCAAATGAAGAAGACTGTGCCCAGTCTTCCCAGACATATTTTTTCGTCCGAAGAAAAATAGTGCACAGGGAGCACAGAAATCTCACAAATTCTCGGTTTATCAACGTGACCTTTGGGGTGCTTGGCTTGCAGTTGGACTTTAGTCTTTTACTAGTCAACTCACAATAAACTTGGACCATAACCTCTTCAAAAAGACCACATTGCTCAATAATATTTGCTTCGGGTTACTGTCGTCTTTGCTTTGCTCTTGACCTCCCTTTCACCCTGAATCTGATGAGTATTAATTTACTTAAAGTACATTGACAAAGTTTTTATCTTTTATCAACTTGACTTCTGGGGTGCTTGGCTTGGTTGGAGTTTACTATTTAGAAGTAAATAGACACAATAAACTTTCAATGAAACATTTCGAACTGATAATTTCAGAAAATTATGAAACTCGGTGAAGTGGTTAATTGGAACGTCCAGAGTCCGAAAATAACAATATCAGCGGCTGCGATCGGGGCGCGCTCCCGCACGGCGCACTTCAAAATAAAATTTACTAGTGTTGTAATGCGTGGGCGAGAGCGCAACCCATGCATTCTGCAGTATCTACACTATGACTGTGCATGTCAGTGTGTGTGATTGCTCCGACTATGTCAATTCGAACATCATCCGAAAACCCAAGAGTCCATGCAATCACATGTAAGACTCCTGGGACGTTCGCATTGAATTTCATTCGTATGGTATAAGTTCAAAATTTTGAAATTCTGAGGGTGGATTGTTATACTACAATTTCAAGAGGAATCCGAAATTATAAATATCATCTCGATTTATATCAATGCGCGCGTGCTGCAGGCCGCGCGCGAAATAAGGAAACGTTGAATTCTCCCATAAGGACGTAATGATGTAGTCCCGATATCTGACCATGTTAAAAAGTGGAGTTTTCTCATGCTCTAGAGTCAGTGCATTAGTAGCAGTGTCGTCGTGTCGGGACGGGAGACCTAAGTTCTTGTGTCGACCGTGCGCTCTTGTCCATGCACTACAACACTAGAAATTTTATTTTGAAGCGCGTCGTGTGTTCGACTGTTTTTGCCGATTACTCACTGTTTTTACTGATTTCACACTCATTTCACACCAATTCCACACTGATTCACGACTACTCACCACTGATTCCACACTAATTCCACACTGATTCACGACTATTCACCACTGATTCCACACTAGAAAATGCTAATTCACGACTATTCATCACTGATTCCACACTAGAAAATGCTAATTCACGAC
>JAQGCA010003672.1:0-11415 GCA_034698945.1 Protaphorura quadriocellata
CGTTGAAAGCTGACGGAGATATTCCTGTTTCCACACGAATGTGTCCATCGTATGGTTACTTTAGTCGCATACTGTATATCAAAACGTAGGGATATACGGAGAGGGATTTCCGCGAAATTATATTTGCGCAGATATCCAACTCTTGCCCGCAGAAATACCCTATCGTATGTACATGAATCAGTGTTCCCGTACCTTAAGTCTCTAATATAATCGCTGACCAGCTAAACAACAAATAAAATGAACAAGAAAGAACTGGAATAAAATTACAGTCAATAATTTTATTGTTTAACAGAAAATTAAAGTCGGTTCAACAATATATAACATTTCAAAGTCAAACTATGGCCTATTTGATTAATGTTAAATAAGTATGGCCTATTTGTTTAAAGATAAATAAGTACATTTACGTGATTACGTCAGAAGAAAACACAGCAATTGAGTCAAGTTCTTCCTTTGGGCGATAAAGAATAGGATCAAATTCGTTTTGAAACTTCGACGGGGTTGAAACATCTTTGGTACAATTGTACGACGCGACGTGCAGGATAATCAGTTCTCCTTCAAGGAAATAAATAGTAAGGCATCTGTTTGACATTTGTTTTGTTTTAGTCTCCCACATCGCTGTCCCCGTCTCCAATCCAGTAAAGACAGAGAAAAGCTAAGGCGAGAAGTGCAGTCCCAATCAAATCTCCGAGAGATGTGAGATAAGGAATCGCTGAATTGTCAGGGTCAATCATCCGAAGCCAGAGGAACTGGACCAACACTTCCGCAATGTAAAGCAGGAGAATTACCTGCAAGTATTAATGTCGTCAATGTTCAGCGTAGAGGATATCAAAGGTAGATAAATAGATAGATACAAAAAAATGTCATTTACAACCTGGTCAACAAGATTTAAAATATATTTTTGCATTATTAAAATAAATTTTCAAAAATAAATAAATATGGGAAGCATGTTTGATTTTTTTTTGAAAATTCCCAAATTTTTTTGTTTTTCTTTTAAATGTTTTAATAATACAAAAATCTTGTTGACCAAGTTGGAAATGATATTTTTTTTGTGTAGAAATAGGAAACCGGAGGTTATGACAATTTCCGGAAATGCGTTCCCTAAAAAAGTGAAAGGGGTGGTAGGGCGAGGTGTGGTGAAGTTGCAGTGCGGTGGGACGATGTTTGAGGGGAGCCCACATTAAAGGCTTCTTTTATTTGTTCAATTTTTTCAGAATAAACGGTTGTAAACAAGAGGACCAAGTCGAATGTTTCGTCATTATTACCTGAATCAATGCGGCCAAAAGATAAAACAGAAGGAAAAATATTGTAATTGACGTGTGACCAGCCTGGACAAAGCTGATTGTGTAGGCAAATATTAAATGACCAGGCACAACCATCATAATCAGCGCCCTTGCAGTCATGGCATGTCCTCCTGGAATGGACAAAACTGAGTTGTAATTAATTCTGTAATAATTCTGCAATAATTAATTAAAATGAGGATCCGTAGACGATCGAATAAAACTGAACAGCTAATTGGTTTTGCTGATCAGAAAATCGTGACAATTAGATCGACAAGACTAAAGAACAAGTCAGAGTTGAATGTTACAAAAGATACCACACAAGGAGCATCCAAAAGTGCCCTCCGTCGGGATTTGTTCAATATTTTATACATCGTAGTGCTTGACCTCCTTAACAACCTTTGTGAAGGACCGTACCCGAAAGTTCACTTCCGGTGACCTCCGGAGACGGACTTCACTGACTTTGACATATCGGTCACCTAATAACCGTAAAAATGACCCTAACAAAAGTTGTTCCACACAGTGAGAAAAACAACTTTTCCCTCTAACATTTTTCTATGCGGTCAACCCCCGACGTCACAGGTCGAGATCAACATCACGGTTATGAGTCAACAGATTGACCTGTGACCTCGGGGGTTGACCACAGAGAAAAGTGTTACAGGGAAAAGTTGCATGTCTCACACTGAGTGGAAGTTTTGTTAGGGCTATTTTCACGATTATAAGGTGACCGATATGTCCAAGTCAGTGACCTCTGGAGTCTGGAGGTCAACAAAAGTGACCTTTCGGGTTCGGTCTTTCACATGTTGTTAAGGAGGTCAAGGGCTACAACATATGAAAAATTGAACAAATTCCGACGGGGGGCACTTTTGCATGCTCTTTGTGCGGTATCCTTTCTGCGAATGACTTGATCCTGAAAGTTCGGAAGATACGTGTTGTTGAAATTCGGACTGACCTTTTGAGAAAAACACATGAATAGGATTTGCGCATAATCGGGGAACATTGTCGGGTAATGTTCCCAACTGACTTTCACAGTGTAATGAGGTCGAGATACGACTCGCTTGCACTGCAACTAAATTCCCTCCAACTCCAGCCAATACGGGTTGAAAAACAGCGATGCCGGTAAAGTTCTTGACTGTATAATCCAAAATAAGACCTCCCATACTGCATGAAACGTCCTTATTAGAAATTTTGCTTCAAGATTGTACAAACTGCTCTTCTGCTGTGAGTTACTTACCTACTTATTACCATGGCACATAAAACCGGAGTCCAGCCAGTGTATAGTATTTTCATCGTCGATTTATTCCGTTTGGCCCCGTAAATCCAAAATGGCATTGAAACTACGTAACCACCCAAGATAGCCGTAGCCAACCAGGTATTCATTTCTGGTGAAAAAAAAAGCAATTATAATTCCAGAACTGAGTACTCATGGTTCTAAGAAGTGGTTGTGAACGTTTTAGGTCCAAGCCGAAACCCCCATGACCTTACTAGTTTAATTTACGGTATTGTATCAATTTACATTATATATATATGTATATAATAAAAAAATTCTTGGAAAAGAAAAGAGTCCTAAGGCGGGTCTGCGGTCAAAAGAATGAAATAAAATATTTTCTCCGTTTATTTCTGTTTCCAACAGACCATTAGTTCGTGTGTAATGGAGAGGAAATACTCCAGGAAATGACCATTTTAGTTTCGTTATAAAAGTGGGTATTACACCACATACCTCTGAGTATAGCCTCATATTAAACCCCTGAGCGTCCGTCGTATATAATTCTGTCGTCACAATTACATACGCAATGTTAGAGAAATAACGCCCCCTAAAGTTAAAGAGATAAGGCCCCCAACGATCGCCTCTTAGTGTTAAGAGCCTATCTCATTACGTACACAAAGCATAAATCCATCGATCCATCAAATGAAATGATTTCATTATTTTACTTCACTGATTATCGGGTAACTACGCGATAATCAGTGAAGTAAGCCTAAAATGTAGATAGTCCCATAGTCCCATCCTGTCTAACAAGGAAGGTACACCAATTGTTGGTCGAGTTGAGTGTCGAGGGCTATGCTACTTTGAAGACCGTCCAAAATAATGGTGTTGTGCAAAATATTAGACCGGAGAAGAGAAATCAAATTTCGAATTTTCGAAATTTTGAAAAAAAGTATTTTATCACAGGGTTCCCCCTTTTCTTTTGTTCTCTGATTTTTTTAATGTTATATCCCATAAGAAATATCCCAAATCGAATTTCGCGTTTATATTATGTGAGGTATGAGTTAGGTTTTTACCAGTGTCATTTGCCTCGAAATTCAATCTGGGATTCTTCTTAAGGGAAATAACATTGAAAAAATCAGAGAACAAAGACCCCTTTGGTAATTTTTTTAATTTTTTTACAAAATTTCAAAAATTCCTTAAAATTTGAAATTTGAATTCTCCGGTCTAATATTTTGCACAACACCATTATTTTGGATGGTCTTCAAAGTAGCATAGCCCTCGACACTAAACTCGATCAACACTTGGTGGACCTTCCTTGTAAGAATTGAAGAGAAAAGATTACGTGATTACCTATAGCATTATATATTGAATTTGAAATGAAGGCAAGTAGAGTAAGTGTGGTTAGATCTCCCAAGCTCGCGGCAATTGGAGTAGCAACGTTGTCAGGATTGATTCTGAAGTACTTTGACAGTAATACTACCATGACCATGATCACTCCAAGACAGAAACTAGCCAAGCTTGCAGTCATCTTTAGAACAGAGTTATTTTATGTTTAAAATTATGACAATTAAGTCAATCTAAAGAACTACTCTGTTATTTGTACAGTATATACAATATGAATGTGTTGAAATTACCACGCTACTTGTGCATAAGACTAGGGCATGTTTAACGTCCAAATGGCCGTCGGGTATCCAACCCAGTATCACAGCTGCTATTGACGCCAAGAATCCTATAACAATCGCCTGGCACTGTTAAACCAAACAAAATCCACACTTAACATTTTTCGATTTTTCCCAGACGACTAAACGTTTATATTGTATACATACTGTCCATGCAATTTCAACTAAACCGGTTTGAAGTCTTTCTTCGGACATATTTTTGTACGTTAAGTTACGCCGCGAAATTCGTCACTTTGGATTTCCGTCATTTCACGGTGGGAAATGAGATTTTCGGTCCAAAAAAATAAAAAAAATACTGACTACACAAATTAATTTTCTTGGCACTAGTTACGACACCCATCAGACAAAAAATTAATTGAGAATTAATTGCATCAACAGTACTCAGTCATCAATTTAATTAGTCATTACTTGTCATAATTTTCTGGAAAGTAATTAATTAAAAAAAAATTTCAATTACTCCGACAAGAAATACTTACAGGCTAATTACGTGGTAAGCGAATTGGATATAACTTTCATTAATTCAAACTAATTGTTTCTTAATTAATTGTAATTAATTATTTCCTAATTAATTAAAATCCATACGAAATTAATTAAAATTAATTCAAAATTGAGTTAACTACTTAGCAACGGATTGGAAGCATTTCATTGAAAACTAATTCATTCAGACATAATTACAATTCGTTGAATGTGATGACCAAGAAGGCTTCACGTGTAGTTGATTGCGGTTACAGGAGGAGCCGTAAGTTGTTGATTCCGAAAATAAACAAATAATTTCACTCTGGGGGGAGAACATTACGAATTCTCATAAGACTTGGAATTTTCCCCCCCAATGTTAAATTCCCATTTGATTTTGTCATGCCTCACATGTAATTCAAATTCAAAATCTATCCATTCCTCCGACAACCTTAACTATTTTTGAAAATTGAAAAATATGCAAAATACTCTTTAAATTAACTTTTTTTTTGTAATTTTTTATAAAATTTAAACATGAGTCGTGTTTTTTTTTAAAAAAAGTAAAAATAAAAAAAAACACATATAAACTGTCATTGAGTCCTGTAGTCAGTATTTTTTTTAGTTATTTGGACCGAAAATCTCATTTTCTCCCGTGAAATGACGGAAATCCAAAGTGACGAATTTCGCGGCGTAAATTAACATACAAAAATATGTCCGAAGAAAGACTTCAAACCGGCTTAGTTGAAATTGCATGGACAGTACGTATGACCGAGAAATAATATGTTACTGTCTTACTTGAACTAGACTCAAATTCCCAAGTGCCATATTCCACTGTGACTTGGGACTGTCAAGATGTCCAAGGTTTGCTTCTGTTGACAATCTTGATGCTAAAGTCATTTCTAGGTTGCCCTTCAGGCCGAGTAATGCCGGAACCAAAATGAAGACTTCGGGGACTTTTATGAACACTGGCCAATGCTGCAAATTCAGTATAAAAATTCTATAAAATGTTACATACAGGGTGGCCCAAAAGCAAAACCTTTGCCCACCCCTGGGACAGGCGGACAAAAACTAAGACATGCATTTTCTAGAGAATGTTATTGCGGATCTAGGGAGCTATTCCCAAAAATAGGCCTTCTGCTACAAAACCATGCCCAAAGATATTTTCTTTTTCAAAAATCCGTTGATGCCAACTGTTTTGCAATAATATTTTGCAATTCTTAAAATTTTGTCGGACCGGTTTGGAGAAAGTCGATCTTTCACTGCCAGGTCATTTTGGTATAAAAAAAACAGAATTTTCCTTCCAAATCCCCAAAAATCGACTTTCTCCGTACCGATCCGACAAAATTTCAAAAATTGCAAAAAATTATTGCAAGAAGGTGGCATCGACAGATTTATCGAAAGAAATTATTTCGGGCACATTGTTGCAGCAGAAACCCTAATTTTACGAGTCTTCTCATGCCGTATTTTACTTAAATGCTCGTCAGCGCCGCTGCGCTCGACGAATTATCAATCGGAATCATTCCCTAGATCCGCAGTAATATTCTCTTCAATATGCATACTTCACTTTTTTGTGTCTGGCTCCCCCAGATTGGACTGCTGATGGGGGGGGGGGGGGGCAAAGGTTATGGATGACCCTGTACAATAAAAAATAAATATTAGTTCGCCAATCAATTTTATGTCGAGATGTCATACCTGAACAATATCAAGAACGAGTCCTGCTCCAACCATTCCAATCCCCGCAATAAGGAATGGGATAAAAACTTGTAGTGTGATTGACCAAAATGTTTCTTCTGTACGAATTTTTACACTATTATAGTCCACTTGGACCTCATCATCTGAGTCGAAGTCATTTTCACCAGTGTCAACTTCTCCATTGATACAATTCATTTGAGCTAATTTAATCGTATGTTTCGAACTATTCATGTTATTGCTACGCGTCTTGTCCCGAAGGGGTGCAATGAGCGCATATTTGTCATCATCATCGTCTTCCATCTCCGCGGAATTCTCGGGTGTCCTTGACATACTCTCATCTGTGACCATTACAGGTCTTCCAGTTCGATTCGCTGAAAAATGATCACTTATTTTGACTATTTGACCAGATTTGGTATCGCCAGAATTGGCGACTCGATGTCTCAAAATCCTGTGGTTCCCGTTCACACTCATCAGTCTCCTCTTCCGTATTCATTTCTTAATACATGAATCTGTCAAAAAATATTAAACACAAAAGGTATCAACAACTTTCTCAGCTCTTCAGTCTATTCATTTTTTATTCAATTAAATTTCTACGCAGAATTGACAGTAAAATGTTGTAAATGAATTTTGGTTACTAAGTAACCCTAAAATAACCCCCATACTCATTATCCTCAGAAGTGTTTGGTTGCTACGCACCCTCAGAATACCAACATCCCAACCATCTCAGTCTACCACCTAACCGTTTCGCCACATTTCCTAAAAAAATAACATTTCATTGCTAAGCAACCTCCTAATGATTACATTCCTGCGCTTACAGCCCACCCCCTAACCATTTTGTCACATTTCCTCAAAAATTCAACATCAATACATTTTAATCGCAATTGGTTGCTACGCAACCTCAATATACATACTAGCTTCCTTATGTTCCCAGCCCTCGCGGAAACCAACAAAAACAAATTCCAAACCCTCTTCATAAAATGTCTAGGTACCTTAATTTTCACCAAAAACATATAACCCAAGTCTACTTCATAAAATGTGTATCTCATCCTTTATAATTAAATATTCTCAGGCTACTTCATATTATGTATATCTTTTCTTTCCCCTTACTACACCCTGTACCGATTTTCCGTGTAAAAAGTCAATTTATTTCGAAAAACTTGTGACAAACCCTGTGGCAACTAATTTATGTACCCCCCTGTAACGAAGTTTTAATAAAACTTATGACAAACCCTGTGGCAACTCATTTTTGTACCACCCGACCCCGTAATGAAGTTCAACGCCATTCCAATCCAACCCATAAGTCGGAATTCGGAAATGTTGGAGACTTTTATGCACAGGGTCAATTCATCAAGTTGACAGGAGACACGGAAAGTTTGAAAAACTTTCCCACTCTCAAAATTTTGAATTTTTTTTTCAATTTTCTGAACGATAATCAGAATTAGATTTTTTTTGTGAATTATTGAACCCAAATTCGAAACCTCGAGCTGAGGGGAAATATATGAAAACACCGTGCATACAATTACATTCTCACTCTTATAGTTAGTAGATTATTAGGTCAATAGGTCAATCCGAAATCCAGACACATTTGGGTTATGAGATTATTACTACATATTATGCGGATCGCAACTTCGCTAGATCGGCATTACCATTTCGATGATGGTGTCTGTCCTTGTCGTCCTCCGTTGTTCTTCACGAATCCCAAATTGTTATTCACTGATTATTTGCAAAAACTCATACGTGTTTTTTCACCAAGTTTTTTTGTACGAAATATGAAAGAAAGTTTTTGAAGGCTAGGAAATGAATATGACGTGGTTTAAATTCAAATGCAGTGTAAGAATGTTTTCCATGTGACTCCTGCCTCATAGAGTTTGTTGGGTCTATTACACTTAGGTTACAGGGTGCTGCATCGCTAATTATTTGTTTGTTTCTATTGATTTATCAGATTTTGTTCGGACTGTCTTGCGCGATTGTCGAATTGAATTAATTTTTGAGTAAACTCAAGTTCTTCTGTGTCAAACAGTCGATCACACAAAATATGTCTAAAAACCAGTCAAAATCGTAAAGTTTAAATGGTCAGGAAACCTCACTTTGATGCAAGTTCTAAAATTAACATGACTTGTATGTATCCATGAATTGTTTTTAGATCATTGGTGTAAGATTAAATGTACATCCCAAGTCACCCAAGAAGTGGTTGTAGATTAGAGCAGTTTATTTATGAAAAGTATTCCAATGATATAAATATTGAAAAGCTTAGTTGATGTCAAAATTAATAGATCTATCACCCCAGATATGTCACCTTCAGTGCGAAAAGATTCTAATTTGAGCAGCGGTTTAATTGGATGGGGCGTGAGTGGAGTGACTTTTCCTCCTTCCTGGGGTCATGGCTGACCAGGTAGGAGGACTCCACCTAAGATCCGTTTTGTCAATGTACAGTGAGGAGGTTTTGAACCACCCCGTATAGTAGAGTAGAGTAATACAAGATATAGAGAAAGACAAAAAAAAAAGAGAAATTGCGGGAAATCCACGACCACGAGAGGACGAACTTGAACAATCTTTTTTTTTATTCCAGATTCATTTCTTCACTCATCTTTCAACACTCATTTATTTCAGCCACAAAACTTTCACCAAAATTGGTAGACCCATTTGAATTTTAGAAAGTGTGAATTTAAAATATAAACCCAGTTTTAAAATGCAATCGTTTTAATCATAAATCCAATGAAGGGTGCGGGTGGTTAGAAAACAGGTGTGACAGGAGCAATACATTTAAACGGCAATCATATTCAAAAATATCAATATTGGAGTGATATTTGACGACAAAAAATATACTTCTTCCGTAACCCAACTAAACTTACCATTTGAACACTAATGTCGGTGATCGGATCACTTAATTTTTCACTCACCGTCCTAATATTTCATTTATCATTTAAAAATGATTTAATGTTCAAATTCTTGAAATTATTTCACTTCGTAGTAATATTAGAAATTATTTCACATTTCCTTTAACGAATGGCTAACTTGCGATTTTCTTTTTTATTTTTAACAAATATTTCAAAAGTGGAGAAGAGTGTCAAAAGTAACGATTTTCATGACTTTAGACCCTTTTCTCCACTTTTGAAATATTTGTTAAAAATCCAAAAAAAAATTGCACAGAGGTGTACAATAAATACGTCAAAATGTTCAGAATTGGAACACCCTCCAGATAAAAAATAGAAAGGTGAAAAAAAAATTTGGTGACCTACTTGAAAAAGTACTTTTTGGGTCAAAATTTTTGACCTTTCCTTTTCCCAATTTCTGAAAATGGACTAGCTCCTGCATTTGGAAATCGCTTTTTCTAGGTCTATGTAAATTTTCAAATTTCAATCTCCAGAAATGCGGTGTAGAGTGATTTTCAGGGCGGATGTATTCATATGTCTGATACTGTACCTATTTATGTGCAGCAAGGCAAGGTCGGCTAATTATTTTATTACAGTGCAAAGACTTAAAATTTGGAAATAGTCACGAATAGAATAACAAAACAGGAAGAAGTATTTGGCTAATAGAATGGAAGTTTTAAATTTCCTTTTTCGTTGCCCTACTTATCGTTGTATTATTGTCAAGACTTGACCTGGCCTTCTTTATCCACGTGAAGCACTTCTTAAGTGCAGCAAGTAACAAAAGTACAATAAAAGAGAAAATGGAGAATAGAAATGCCCATACATCCAGAAGGCGCCGTTCATACCACGTTTGATATATGGATATTGGTTTCAGACACTCTGTGCCATGGCGAATCACGTACTCTGTCCACCACACCGCCGTTTCCAACGGTTTCCTTGGACGGTCTTTGAAGAGTGCTCATATTTCGATTGCCGTTGACTTGTACCTAAAAGGCATTCATCAGAATAAATATTTGAATTAATTTGTCAAGAAATCGAAAAAATAAAATTATCGCATACTTCAAATCTGTCAGAACTCGTGAGATGCATCTCGGAATATTGGTACAGAAAGTTGTGAGATTTCCAAGGTGATTCCATACCCCTTTTCCTGTACGATATTTGCATTATAATCTTGATCTCCGAAGAGAGGAAACATGACTAACGGAATGCCATAATAAGTTGACTCCTGAATGCTGTGGCCGCCGCCATGAGAAATGAAGGCCTTTGTTTTCCTGTGAGCTGCGAGACATAAATCGTAACGAATAAAATACTGGGCAGGAAAATGTGGAATCGAATAGCTGTAAAATAAACCTAGAATTACTTGCTGAGGACACCCATTTCACTTGTCCGGAATTTCTACCGGCGTATCAGTATCTCAAACCCAAAGGAATCGTGTTGTATAGAAACTTTTGAGGACATTGCAGAAAATTAAACGAAGTTCTACCGATGCTTTTGCCATTGACCGGAAGGCAACGAATACAAATCCGCCGGCATCAGTGCTCCCAGCAATGAAATCCGCCATCTCCTAATAAGATTCTACTACTGTAGATAGAAGTTTACTAACGAGGGGAGCGTCAGGGCGATATTTCTAGAAAAATGTGACAAACGTACCACTCAGGAGCTTATACGATTTGAGATCTGGATTGGTGTGTCACTCCACCACGTTGATTAGGTCGCCGATTGACCTATCTTTGAATTTTGGATGTGAGTTTGTGTATCGGGTCGATATGTCCACAGACGGCGACGAGAAAGAGACGTACCATTCAAGATTTCAATAGCATAAGGTGCAGAAACGGGTTGTTCTGATAGTCCCGAGCCCTGATTTCACATGAAAAGCCCACAAAGGCGTACTCTCTACGTCAATATGTATATATACGCCAATAGTATGATAAAATGGTCACATATACTTCTGGGTTTAATTTCTTTTCGTTCATTCATTTCATACAATCAATTTTAATTTGTTATTTTTTGAAATTTCAACTTGTTAACATATGATTGTGATATTTCTAAGCCGTCAGGTCGAGTCTAAAATATGCGAAACAAGCCATTTAGAGCGCATTCGGGGCCCAAAATTTTGATGCCTGGGCCCAACTCTTGGGCCGAGGCATCGAATATTTCGTAACAGTCGACCTTCTTTCTAGAGTCACAGTTGAGAGCCCAGTCGGGGACGGAAGGTTGGCCACCGTCAAAAATTA
>JAQGCA010003673.1:0-11413 GCA_034698945.1 Protaphorura quadriocellata
CTTGACGTTCGTAACGAAAGCACGAGCGGGAGCATCACAAACAATCGAACTAATTTTAACAATCAGTAAATGGCCTTGCCAATTCAAACCATTTATACAAACTTCACTAGCCTCTGCTACAAAGTCACTCAGGTAATCAGCTGAACTTTTTGGCTTTTCATTGCCGAAATAAATTCCAATCTCGAATGGCTTACTTTTGGGTATTTCTTCGATGTACCCTAAAATGGGCCAAAATTGTTGACTACTACTTTTTGCAATTGGAATTCCATCAATTCCGATTTGAATAGAAATACATGACAAGTTTCGCGTTGCTTTGCCTTTGCACAGATTCAGAGCCCTTACAATTTGATTTTTAAGCCCAAAATGACAATACTGGCCGGGGGAAACAACCTTGATTGGATTTTTTCTTGGAGTTGAAAATAGTGTTCTTGAGTCGGTAGGCAGATCTTTAAAACACTGGTGAGATTTTAAAAGTTTTAATAAATTTGTCACGGCTGTATTACTTACTTTGCTTTCGACAGCCCAACAGAGAATTTGATTTTCAAATTCCACTTCTTTCTCCACGGTATCAATATCAAAAGTAATGTCTTCCTCTGACTGATGTGACGGCGGGGAATAATTTCTTCGTCCGGTGGATCCAGTCAAGTTGTTGTTGTGAATCAAAGTTGGATGAGTAGATGTTGGCACCTCCGCCAAGACTATATTACGGTTCGATGATCCACTGGCAGAATGATTTTGAGTTGATTTTAGAATTTTGTACGAATTCTGAGCCTTTAATTTGAAATTTCGAATTACACGTCTTCTCAAGTTTCTTTGGGAACCGGACATCACACTCCCACTGCACTTTGATGAGAACTGAACAAGTCTTCACTGGACTCAAGTCTGGAATCTTCTGTTATGTCGTTAGAATTGGCGCGAGAAGGACGACGCGCCTTTCACTAAATGGACAGTCCGAGGACGTCCTCATGTGGTCCTTCAGTTCGCTCATGCCTTACTGAAATTCGGACCATATAAGGACGTCCTTTAGTTGTGCAAAATTGTTATCCAAGTATAGGTAAATTTCGGACTGACTAAGACCGTCCCAGGCCAGTCCTTCTAGGACTAATTTTTATAGGAACGAGATTTGAACCAGTTGACCCTTTTGAGGACGTCCTTATCCAGGTTCTGGTTTGTAGGGAAGATAATTTGATTTAATTAAGTCCGGACATCCTCCCAGGATCATTTTTTACTGGTCTTTACGATTCATGACATTTGGAACACTTTATTACTCCGTAATTTTTATTCTGACAATATCGGCTAGGTTCGATCGAATTTGGGAATTTCAATAAACTTTGTCTCAAACATTTTTGGGTCAACAATATTCGTAGTCCAACAAAAATCCGATCTGTTGTAGTTGTATTCCGTTCGTCGTTGCAGATTTAATTATTTATATTGCGTAAGGTAAAATCAATGTATCCCCCAAGGTAAATAAAACATCTCCTCTATAGGTATGTCGGTAGTCAAAATAACTTTCAAACTCTTCACTTTATCTTATATGAAATTTCGACGGGCAACCCAATGGCAACCAAATAATAAGTGCATGAATTCAATGGGACATTCATGACCTTTGACATCATATTGTGTACAATGAGGTGCTTATTGGAGAGACCATTTTCCATTTTCGTCATACGCACCACAACGGATAAATAATAAACGCGTTGGGTGACTACTGGCATACCTATAGAAGAGAGCTAGCGCTAAATAAATAGCAAATATTAATTAATTTCCAGAGACAAGATGATTTTAATCCAGTTTATTTTATTATAAATTTGTTCACATAATTTCAGCTCACAACATGACGAAAACAAAAAATAATTTTGTAACATCACGGTATCGGAACCAAACAGTAGGAATTAAATTGCCTCATTTTGTACATAAAAGTATTGACAGAACTTTTCAATACTACGTCAAAATTGAAATAAGTATTACAATTTTTGCCCACAGTTCGTTTTGAATTTTTTGAGAATTGAAACATTCGGTTGGAGTCAAGGGTAATTAATTATTCCAATATTAATTAATATGATTCCAAGCTTCTATCTCAGACCGGATTTTCGAATCTTTTATCCTGTCCAAATGGTAAAGCCGTTGAATTCCAGGGGCCATTATAAATAGAGTAACTGGTATGGCCATAGCGTGAAGTCCAGCGGAAACAAGGAAAATTCTATTTTTGGTTTGAGTATAATTGTAGATCCCAGTACCGACGGTGATGAGGCACGTCGTGATGGCGAAGTTTTTTCCATTTTCATAGATTCTTTTCCAGACTGGAAGTGGGTCTGAAGAGTTTCTTATGGCCGGGGCATTCCCACAAGGCTACACGATATCGTATGTGAAATCGCTCTGACAGTTGAATAAATAAATAAATCAATCAATCAATCAATCGATAAAACCATTCCCGAGTAAAGTCCAGTCGACATCCCGTGTCGACATCCAGGATCAGACTCTTTATTGTTATACGAGGAAAATTCCGTAAGTAATGAGACCAAATTGAATTCATCGTTTCTCAATATAGCCTCCCGTGAGTTTAATACATTTGTCGGATTTAGATTTTAAGCTGTCCATACAGGTTTTAAAAAAGATTTAAGTCGGGTTCGAAAAAAGTTTTGCTCCTTTCCTTTCATAATCTGAATAACAATTTCTCCTGAAATGTTTTTCTAAACCTCAAAATTGATATAAATAGCCTGATGCATGGGCTTGACTACAGAGTAGGCCCGTAACTTCGGAAATTTTTATTCTCTCCAGTGCAAATTCTACAACTTTGTCTTCATGAGCCAGGTCGTCAGAATTTTGATGAGAAAGTCCGCCAATCAACTTCCAATTTTTTTTTATTTCGGAATGCGTAAATGAAATTGGCCAGAAATTTCCAAAGATGTGCACCATGCATTGTATTTTCATGGGGTAAAAAGTCGATTAGGTAAACATCGCCAAGTCCGTGAAAAAATGAAATGCACAACGTGTGCGTTGGGTGTTGAGAAATTTTCTTTGTCCAATGGGGAGAAGGACAACTTCTGTTTCAAAATTAGACTCTTAGTATCGACTCAGGATCATAGAGCGTGGTGAACCGATTTCACATGACCTTTGACATTCCGAGATAAAATATTTTTTTATTTCCGGTTGTATAACTTTACCAAAGGTCCACAACTTGCAACTTTTTTCGCCTTTCGTACACCCGGAGCAGTCTTTGCACTCATCTGGCACATGCTATCCACAGTCATATTTCTTTAGTGAAATTTTTTTGCACACTACTCTTCGATAAGCCCAACTCAATCGATAAATTTTGAACGTTAAACCTTTAATGAGTGTCAACTATTTCTATCTCACGAGTACAATATGTATCGGAAATCGAATTTATTGAGTTACCTGGTTTATTTTCGTATTTCAAATTTTTTTGTGCCGCATTCAGAAAAAGACACAAATTGTACACTTGTGACTTCGAAAGAGCGTTACTTTTATAAGTCGTGGCAAAATTTTTGTATTTCCGTTGGCAATTTTCTATTTAAAAATAAAAATCCTGTGTTTTCCATCACAAAGGCCAAATCTCAACTTGAAAATTCATTTCCGATAGAACTCTGGAGCACTCTAAATTGTCATCGCCTTGTCTTTCGGTAATTGATACACTTCGCTGATAATTTCACCAATACGAAATAATAAAACTTTGGCTCTGTTGTGCCGAAGAAGACATGATGAAACAAAGAACAAAATGGAACTTCGTATCTTCTCATCCTTAAAGATGTCTCTGGATTCGTGACACTTGAAACGTGCGTTGACCGTTCATGAATTAATTGGAATTGGAATTCGTAGAACTTATTAAATTCCAATTCGAATTCCGATTATTATAGAATTCCAATTCCAATTCGAATTAAATTATTTATTTCGATTCCGATTCTCCGATTAAATTTGATTATTATTTATAAATTCTAATTCTAATTCTTTATGAATTCAGACTTTTATTGAATTCGAAATACCAACCCTGCTATTAAGTTACCTGGACTGAAATTAAAACCGGGTAATGGGACTGTTTGTTCCATATAGCTTAAAATACCCCCGTGTTCAATCAGAAAACGAGTCCAATCACGATTGGTCGATTTTCTAAATATAGAGTCTATAATATCCGGATACATTCGCCTCTTGGGCATAGTCACAGACGCTATCTGATATGATCCAACCGATCTGACAGTGGACTCCGATTCCAACGTATAGCGTCACACATTTTATTCCGTGCTTTCACACAGACCACGCGGGCCAAATGGTAAATGTGAGCGCGGCAGTTTCTCAGAGACTCCCACAATGCAATTTGTTTCCACAGATCATCAACAGCTTTCAGTATTTTTTCAGCTTCCGTTATCGTTAAGACCACTCGTCTGGGACTACAAACCCAGCGGGTGACTTATATTGTGCACCCGGGAGAGGGGAAAATCGGGTGAATCCTGCAAAAACCCAGGCCACGTCATGAACAGAGATGGGACTACTAGGCTCGGGGAATAGAACCCCATCGCAACAGATATACCGGACTGGAACACCGACCACTACACTGTCTTGGCTCTGGTGGTCGATTTTCTAAATAGAAAAGTTTCTAATCGGTCATTTACGCTGTCCACTATTAAATTGTCCATTACTGTCCACTACTTAATAAATAGATAGACAATGAGAGTAAAAATACTTTCAGTACATTCACCATACATTATCTACGTACAGCGGAATTGAACCATTATCGTAGGTAAACAAAGCAGTTTCCTGCCGTTCTGCCGTTATATCACAAGTAAATTAAACTGCAACTAATTCTCGGTGTGTATGCATTTTATTAAACAAATGAAGAGAAAACCTGTCCAAGAGCTGGCATGTCCCAGTATAACGAGGAGCCGCAGATTGTGGAAAATATTAGTTATTTGAAACTAACTCCTTTCCTCATTTTAATGTGTCATTTGATTATGTGAGCAATTAGAAATATAAAGTCCTACTGCCGTCTTTATGTCAAACTTTCACGGAACTCTCGGAGATGGAGAAAAATTAAGTATTTCATTTGCGTACAAAAATATTGTTCAAACGCCAATAGGTGAAATGGGAATAATGGGATGCGAATGGAATAAAATTTAGTTCGGGTTAATGACCTCGTATACAGGTCGGACATTGTTAGTGTAGCTCAAGGTCATACTACTGATTCTCGTCCCTCGTCCGTCTGCTCCTGCGTCCGTTGAAATCCTGTACTAATTTACTAATTTAATGCTAGTGCTTGCCGGAATAGCTTGACAAGTTTTAACTTAAATAGTTAATTCATTTTTACTTGTAATTTGTTGATAATTAATGATCGTACTATTAGGTAATTGTACAAAACGTACACAGGATGTTTTGTTAATTGATTAGAAAGCACAAGTCAAATCTTCTAATTCATTTATTTCCTTCAAAAAATTTTGAGAAAAATAAAATCAGTAACAGGGCAATCAAATAACCATCCTATTCAACATTTAGATATTTTGAATTCGGTATGAAATCTGTACTTCGAAATACCGTCGTCACGTACTGCCATCTTCTTCAAATCATTCCAATGACAAAACGGGATGAGAACGTCATCTATTTCGTTTTCAACTCTGAGTTGCTCGCATTTGAAGATTGGTTGGACAGGAACGGTCCACCCGAATTTGACAATCTGCGAATCAATAGTTGAAATGGAGTTTAGATATTATATAATACTCCAATGCCTAAACTATAAACAACAGAAATTAGAAATAATAAAAGAATAACTTCTGAAAATTTGAGTAGTTGTAATTTATATCAATGTCTTCAGTTCAAATTCCGGATTCTGGTGCGGTGAGCAGGAGGAATGGCACCCGAGATCTTAACAATGCGTACAACCATAGACTAACGAATTTAGGAAGATAACAGGCTTTTGAATTCCCTCGTAGTTTTGACTATTATTATATTGTAAAGTGTATTTATTTATAAATATCTACGTATTCGAAATTTTGAATCTTCCGGACTCAATGCGACCCAATTAAAAATACAACTGTTTCCTTCCTATGGGCCTACTCGCCTACTATTACTACTCCTACGCGTACGGGCTAATCTACTCTTAAGCTGCAATGCCACACATTTCTACCACCGCACAAACAGTCTGCATTAACTAGATTAATTTGATGAGATCAATGTTAGATAAACCATTTTTGATTAGGTATTTACTATAAATCATATTCAACCGCCGCCAATGGCCGGAAAAACTGACTCAAAAGTCAAAAATGTAGATCCTTACGTTCTTCTCTGAAGAGAATGACATTTCAGCTTTGTATTTACCAGCTTCCTCGGCTGCTCCAAAGCAAAACGATGCCCAATAAAAGATGTCGTTTCGGGTGTAAGTTAGACCCAAGAATGTCTTTCCATCTAGTTCAATCAGACGTGGAGGCCATGCAATATCTAGGAAATATTAGATCCACTAAAGTTTAACATCCAATGCACTGAAGACATCAGCTCTGCTCTTGTAGACTAGGTATTCGTGGACACTGCCCACTAAAAATGGGCACTGGTATTTATTTGGCTAGTGAATATAGGAAAATGGTCTATAAACGAATATGGATATAAAAAACGGACTTCCCACAGACGGAAACGCTCGTTATATTTATCACATGGAATTACCGGAGTCAAACCATGCAGCTAATTCATTCCTACACAGAGAAACAGAATTTAAGTATTTTACTAATACTCATACCTACCTCCAGTCAATTCCGAGTGATCTCCAACCATAGATGTAAATGGCACTTCCAAGATTCTCTTAGAATCTGTTTTGACTGATTTGTGAACCATCAAAAAGTGATCTCCTGCTTGAGATAATTTTATGGCATCTGGTTCGGGACAATTATTCCTAACCCCATTGCCCGGGCACATAAATGGTCTGTATGGATAAAAACCATAAATATAACTTCAGACAAAGAAAAAAGGTTCCGGATATATTATCAAATTGATATATATCATGATATATATCACGATATATATCAACGATTTTTATGAATGAATCAATCGAATAATTCATGATTTCTATTTTTTTGTTCGAATTTTTTGTTTTTGTAAATTTTCACGTAGAAATGGATGAATTATTCGAGAAAAAAATAAATATCATGATTTATTTGATTGATTCATTTATATTATATCCGGTTTTTCGATTTTTATATAAAATTCACGATTTAGTTGATTGTATGATTCATAAAAATCGCGACATATATCAGACAATCGGATATATATCATGATTTTTAATGGGTTTTTATGTTCTCGGTATAAATCAAAATAATCAAATTATCGGGATATATATAAAAAAAACCGATATATATATATATAAAATCCGATTTTTTTATTTTTCCATTAAAATCATGATTTTTCCGAACCTTGCAAATATGAAAACATTATGGGTTTCGACGGAGTCCTACTTAAGATGGACACCGGGAACTCTAACAATAAGTGTTCATTGGCAGACCGCGCGAATATTTCATATTTCGCTTTAAAATTTGAAAAATCATTTGTATCTGAAAATTAATGCTTCTCAGACAACTGAAACCCTTTGAGGAAGCGTAGGATGAATTATGAATTCGGCAGAAATCGTTAGTATTATAATGAAGTGTCGACAGATAGAGATAATGCCCTGAAACGGAATTCAAGGGTTTTACGAATTAATCACTTACGGTCGACAACATTTAGATTTTAGTTACCTGTACTGGCAAGTCTTGATATGGTCACCCAACACTTCACCAGGCCCTTCAATTTTACATCCCTCATCTTTGAAAACACAGCTGTGAGTCGAAGCTAGAACCATTTTTTCAACGGAGAAATTCCGAGCCTCTGAGAAATCCTTATCGCAGATTGGACATTTTTGCAATTTTGGTTTACACAATTTGCAAATATTGTGCCCCGTAATGCACTGATAGATGGGCGGGAATGGGACTTCGTGACACACCGGGCATTCAATGATCCTCAGGACATCGGTTTTGGAAGTCCGTTTAGTCAACTCCGGTCTGAAATGGAATAATTGACACCACAAATGTTGACGATTATTTTTTCGATTTCGATTCTTCAATATTAAATTTTAACTATGTATAATAAAGTAAAACGAAGCTTTTCACAGCCTCAGTCTAATTTGACATTTCATTCCGGGCAATGTGTGGATGGGTGAAAACCTTAATTTAAAAAACAAGTATTTTATTCAAAACCATTGAATATTTAAGACGGAACATTCGACCAAATTCTACTGTGAAACTAGAATTAAGGATGTTAGTCTCTCGGCCTAGTTTTATGGAGTTATTCCAAGTACAAAAAAATAAATTAACTGTGAAAATTAGAGACCCTGGATTTTGTGTTCCAAGAAGACTTTTCGGGTTGCCGTGCGTGCATAAGACGGGAAACCCCGTAATAAAGGGTCAGGGCAGTGAGCCGGGTAAATTATAACTAAATCTCCCTGCTAATTTTTTGATACGGAATGGTACCCTTAAGTGCTTGACAAGATTGTTTTTTTTAACAAAAATGTAATACATGGGTGATGGACGGATCTGGCGTCTGACGGGTCGGGAAGGACGAATCAAAAAACGAATTACTTACTGCTCCCCCATTCTCGAAATGTGACCTTGACCTTTCCTGTCCAAGTCGGGTGCCTCTTACAACACAAACCTTGACCTTTGACGTGTCTCTATTGAACAAAAACTCAAATATTTTTGAAGGAAATAATTTTAGAAAATTGTCTTGAAAGCATGGGAGTGGAGGATTCGAATCAGACACCCTTCGCGTCAACTCCAAACACATGACTCTGGAGAAGGAATGGACAGCGTCAAGTTGAGAGACTCCAACAGGGTGTTCTCAAATAAGGTCCTCCATCCTCATCTTCATTCTTCACCCTCTTTCCAAATCAATAAATATTTATACCTATTACCAGTCTCTAAACTTGTCCGATGGTACTGGAAACTTCATTCATCCGCTGACATCATTCCTGGTGACATGGAAGGCATTCGTCAGCATTCAGCATAGTGTCAACTACTTTGAAATAAGCAAAGCGGGTTTCGTATCTCTACACTTTTTGACCTTACATAGTAAGCAAGCGTTGTGAACTGATTTATTTCACTAACTAAAGTAACCGACCTTAATTGATAAGTACTACCTATCGGATAACAGATGATTGCGTAAGGTTGACGGTGGTTGCCAGTTGTTACTGTAAATCATATCGATTAAACTCATATTTCAAATTTGAATACAAGGTTTCAAATGTCATATCATTAAATATCGTGATATGTAATCAATTGAAATATGAATGAAAAAATTAGTTAAACAAAAAAGAAATGCTTCAGCCTGGAAACGAACCCGGGCAAGCCAATTCCGTTGCGAATTGACCTTGAACTAGTCAAAAAGTTGCCAAGTTGTGAGTCGTGAGTTAGATTCATAAATGGATTAAAATATCATTACAAGTAGTTTTCGTATATGTTCTAGTTCAATTGCTATGTGACCAGGTCACTCGCCTTGCCAGTTGTCATGAAATTGTTCAAATTTCACTTTTCAAGCTTCAACTGGCTCACCCGACGGGACACAGCACAGTTTATAGTAGAGTAGAAACTTTCGATATTTATACATGTAAACATATATTTTGTTGACTTCATTCTTTCTTTTATTGATTTCAACTTTGATTTTGACGTTAACAGTAACAGTGAGCATAGCTATGTGAATAGGACAATAAAAAACAGTTCATGCTTTCAAAATATTTGGATTCGGATTGAGTTCTTCAGTTTATTTTTCTATTCAAAGTAATCCCGGATATAACGAAAGAAGCCAAACTTTCTTATTATTCTTATTATATTTTACCTCATGGACTATGGAATAGTTTTCAATCAAATAAAGTAAACATAAATGGTGGCAAAAATAATTGTTTTTGTTGGCAATGGTCGTTGTTTTGGTGTCAAAAATAGTAGTTTTTGGCTTCACAAGTAATTTTTTTGGTGGCCTACTAAGATATCAGTTTACAGCATCTGAACAGAGTTGTTTTGAAAATCAGATAGAACATTTAAGACGGAGGAAATTAAACAGCCCAAACTCGAATGTAGTCCACTTGTAAAGCACCATCGTCACCAGTCCAAGTGGGGAACCAACTGTCTCTATCCTCCCAGAAACTTAAGAAAGTCTAAGTAAAAAGATAAAATTGGAATTAATTCACTTCGGTTTCTGACTTTGGCTTTAACACGTGACGTAAATTAATGTGCTTTACCTGTTGTGTACCCCAAGGTCTACGCGGATTAGATTCAGAAGGAAAGAAGTTGCCTCCGACAGCAACGTTCAGAATAATGTGGAACTATTTTTAAAAAAACAAACGAAGAAATAATTAAAATCCTGAATGAATACATAGAAGACCAGGCTTCTAACAGAATAAACACAGTAGATGTACGAACCTGTTCGTCGAAAGGAGCCATTCTTGGATTCTGACCATTTGCCCATGGGTTTGGTATGTCTTCTGGGAACGCCCCCATTTCGAAGAACCCACCTGCAGGTGGCGTCACCGTATTGTAAACCACACCATCCAAACTGAACGTCATTCCGGCTGTAGATTTCATTCATTCAATTAATTGGACAAAAATGAGGCAAATTAGCCCACTTTGTATGATTCGATTGACTTACTGCTTGTCCATTCGAACTGATAGAGATGAAATTCTCTGTCATAGCCTTGACCTGCGGGAGAGTTCTTATTCTTATGGGTCGCCCAGTATCCATTGTGTGGCCAGAATGGCTAAAACGATAATGATAATACCATAAATTGTAGATTAATCCATATAATTGTATGAATAATTTGCATAAGCACTCACTCCATAATGGAGAGTAGACCCGATTTGTTCAGTCCCAATGCTGACTCCATCAACATCAAACAATACTCGATTTCCTCTGGATTCCATGATATCAATTTCTCCAGACGTGGGCCAACCTCCGTATACCGCCTGTTCGGGCATCATCCAAATAGCTGAAATATTGAAGGAACTTGTCGTCAAAATCTTTTCAAATATTTCCATAAGACAAGACTAGGCTAAAACTGACCTGGCCACATCCAGTCCCCACGCGGGATTTTAGCTCTGACCTCGACCTTCCCATATCTGAAAGCAAATCTTCCTTTGGTTCTTAAACGCGCGGAATGAGCTGGTTGTAAAATATTTGGATATCCAGCCTGACGATCGCAAGCTCCTCCTCTTGGGGGATCAGTACAGCTGTACAATCAGTGTGTTTATTAAATTAATTGACAACTTCCTTACAGGGTACTGCCCAAACAAATAAAGTGAACGAGGTGTTTTTAAACCTACCACGTGACATAGTGATATCCATTGTACAAAGTTTCATAATTTCCGTCAAGTTTGTCAAGCGTCAGACTAGGTTTGATGTG
>JAQGCA010003674.1:0-11413 GCA_034698945.1 Protaphorura quadriocellata
AAAATAGGGCACTTCGCCTGGTTTAGTCCCTTATATCATTGAGCGAATTTAATACTCCAGTCGATATTTCGGCAAGTTAACAAAAATTGAGTTAATAGAAATATCATTTCAATATTTCAATTTTTAAAGGTAAAAACTTTGAAATCAGAAACAAAACGATTTGGAATGGAAGAATTCAAATTGATGTTTTTCACCAAGGACGTCGCGAACGTAGTATTGATAATTCCATTTACTCTCTAATAATGCGAATATTTGATGTCAGGTGATTTCTTGAGATTCGTACTTCAGGATACTCAAACACACTACCTTTAATAGTCTTTTTATTTATCTTCCGATTGAATAAATATTAACATGGGTTGTAGTCCTCCAAGCTGAAGCTCTCAGAAGATCTAATAAAAAACCTATTTCTTCGAATTATACATATGTTTCAAACAAATCCTATCTTTGCAAATGTTACCGTCTCATTAAAGTTTTCAAAATATTTTATTACGATCGTATTACATGTTAAAATCGGGTGTATTCTCGTCATTACTCATTTACTGAACATTTTTATACATACAAGTGCCCATTAAGTAATCAAGAAACAAATGGGATTGTCCGATACGCGAACACTCGGTTTATTTTTATTTCTTTCAATCAGATTTTAATACATATTTTGAATCATTCCTTGAAAGTTTGACTTGAATTTGAGCGACACATGATTTGAGATGTTTTGACTTCGTTGAATTGAACGAAAAATATTTATCGACACTTCCAAACCAAAACAGCCAGAGTCCCAGCAAACATGTAGAGCAAATTGGTTGTTTCATAGGTCACGTCATACCCATAGTTTTCACCAATGATAACGTGCCAAAAAGTCCCGTACATTCTGTCCATTTCCTCTTTGATCGATTTGCAAGCTTCCTGCAGACAATATTAGAAGTTAACCAAGCCTCAAACCGTCGGGGTATGGTGTTACAGGCAGCTAGCTATCATTTTGCTGTGAAGGGTTCGATTCCTCACACAATGTATACCTTTAAGAGGTTCATCTCATGTACCATCTTCCTTTGGTCCAAGTGGAAAGCAACCTAATCTCTACTGTCGCGTTTGACCTTATAAAATAACGAATGTCAACTAATTCGAATGTTAAAAATTTTCTATTGCTGCATTTGCAATTCAGATTTTAATAAAATAGAAAATATACTCTCAATACTTCGCAATAACAGACGAAATTTTCACAAGAGAATGGAAACTAGCTTTCAAATTGGCCTATGGAACGTCACCCTAGTTGTAGAGAAAACACTACAGCAGAGACAGGCGCTTGTCTACTCGAGGAATCGAACCCCGAACGTAGAGAGGCAGCTAAACCTATCTGGCCACCCAAGAATAGGCTTACCTCCAAGTTGTCGATGTACCTCTCGACAGCCCCACTCACAAAGTCAATTATCTCAGGTTTTGATAGCTCCGGCAAGTCTGTGAACTAAGACAATGCAAATCAAATGATTTATTTTCAAAAACTTGAAAAGTTAATTATAAAGAGTTGACCTTACGCGAACGAGAGCATACGTCGGCACGATCCTCTCGGCATCTGGGTCCGCACCCCCGCCGTCCTTCTTCGCCGGCGCTTGAGCAACCGGTTCAGCCATTCTATTGTGTGATTTCGAAGAAATTAACGGTGGTTTTGACTAAATATAAACTCAGGACAAGGCCACGTTGGATTAAATCCTAAAGTGAAATATTTGGCAAGAAACATTTCTCATTTTCTCTATTTAGAACATATTTTTTTGTTTCTAGATAATACGAGACAGGTTTTGTATCCCAAGTAACGAAAATAGATTTCTTAAATCGTAATTGGAATTTGCTTCCAGCGGTTGCGATTCCAGAGAAGACCGCTAATTACTGCTGGGTTTATTTGTCACATTTTCTTGAAGGGAAACTACTGACCTGTTCTACAGATATCACCGTACGGAATTTAAACATAATAGTATTTCTAGTAGTATTTCTAGTATTTCTCTTCCCATGAGAATTTAGTTGTCAAATTAAAAGTTATTCTTAAATTCGGGGCTCAATTAATTTCATGATTTCATCTGCTGCTCTTTCGCTGTTTTTTGTCGTTCTCGGGTCGGACTACAACGGTAGTCTCGAGCCGCAAATTAAATTGTAAGGTTACATGAGGTATATTATAGGAATTTGTCACCCGGAAAGCGTTGTCCCCAATCCTAGTGTTTTCCTGACTTGGGTGATCAGAACAGGTCATGTTTGCGTTTAATTTAATCTCAAGAAGTCGACCACTTCTCGTTCAGTCAATTATTTAGCTTTCATAAAATGAATACAAAGTGTGGTTAATTTTTCATTGCCTGTCTACGTTCAAGGCAAGAGCCTTCGAAATGACAATAATATGCTAATGTATGCGGATTGGCGACCAAATGCGTATTTACAAAATGGTCAACCTATCCTGCTTGCGTGCGACATGACATTTGAGGTAAAACCGAGTTGCGGATTACTTATTCCAATAAGCGGACAAAATAAACAAGCTCTTCAAGAAGAAAAACATTTTGTAGTCCAGTGCAAATCACGATTTTTACTGTTCACGAAACGCGAACCACTCCATGTATCGACAGCAATTCACCTGCTCGTTATAGGGTGGTTCGTAACATTTCATGATACTCGACATCGATTTAAACTCAAATCTTTGGTTGCTAATAAAATCGTGTGGTTCGTATAACATTTTATCGATGAATCTAAACGGAATGGAGCGAAAATTATAAAAATTCAACTCCTATCTCCTGGGGTAATTTCAATATGCCCGCGAACCTTGCTTTCGAGATTCTATTGAAGCTAATATGAGACTCCGTGAGATTAATATGATCTTGAGAGAATTACTTGCTGTAGAGAAACTGTTATGTACCACCCTGTACAACACTTTGCAAGTTCTGATTTTTGCAGCTGGATGATTGGGCCGAAGTCTTTAAAATTGGAGTCTTCTAGGGAAAAAATGAAGTAGGTTAGCACGAAGCCATAATTATCAGGGTTTTGACCATGGAAAAGAACCGAGACCAGCCGAATATCCATGGAATGGTCAAATGTTGTGAATTAAGAGAGAATTTCAGTAATGCATTAACATTTAATGTCGTCTTTGTACGTGTTTGGTTGAATGACTCAGAACGTTCAATTTGTTTTCAACTTTGTCTAAAACTGGTTGTAGGTCGTGTATGAAAACACTTGTACAAAATTTGTTGGCACATTTCTGAATATTACAACGAGTTAGTCGATTTTATTATATTAATTACGAGGAAAAATGGGCAGATCCACTCTAATGAAGCCGTCTCAAATTACAAAAAAGCGTTTAATTAGTGGTTTGACCATCTCATGTCCAAGAAGAACTAAAAGACGAACATCGCAAGAAATAAAACTCCAAGTTGTTGATACCTTCAGGGGTGCAATCAAAGTAAGACCATTAATTGAAGCAGATCCTGATGACGATAGTGAGAATGAGAGGGCTAGTAATCGAAATCGATATGACAATTACAACCATAAAAAGAGCAAGATTGGCTGGTGGGAACCTCCGATGGAATGTTTGCCTTTGGATTTCTGCAGAGAGTAATTTAAATACATATTTCATGATTTTAATTTATAAATCTATACAAATACAGTATATTGGTTTCATTTTTAAAGCACAAGTCTTCATGGTCTCAAATACATCGGGCAACCGAAAAGACATATGGCGGAAAGGTATCCAATTCGCATGTATTTTATTTTTATTCAACTGAATTTTTGACTGTACTTTTCAAAATGTAGAGTATTCTGGTTTCTGACGTTCCTGGTTGCTGTTTGTGCAGCTGCTTACTTAAGCTCGGATGGTAATGTGATAATCAATGAAATGAAATAACTTCAGGCCAGATAAGACATTTTTGATAATGTGACGTGAATGGCCATTTAAGTTTTCAGATAAATTAATCAGATCAGATGATTGTGAGGTCTAGATAAACTATCTGCACATTTTAGTCCAGTTGTCAAAATGGTATCTGAATCTGAAGTTTTAAATTCGATCACACTTCCGCAATATCTGTTCAGATCTGAAGATTGAATTCGTTCAATTTGTAATGCTTTATTTTCTTCTACAAATTAGTATGGAGAAAGTACAAGGAGTCCCCCGTAATCGTCACATTTGAGCCGAGCGAGACAAATATTGATAAAATCCCATTTCCAGCCGTCACCATTTGCAACATGAACAAAGTAATTAAGCAAAACGCAGAGAATTACATTAAGTGAGTACTACAAACCTATATTTCTTAAGAATTCAATTAAACTAGAGAAAATTATGAATCAAAGATGTAAACATTTTTATTTTCTGAACAAAGAAAAGCCGAGGAAGATCTACAGTGTTCAAGTTTGAAAGATGTCTACAATTTGGACCACGTTTGTACTTCTACAAAAAGTTTTTCGAAAAGGTTTAACTTTACGTCATCCCAAAAAATCATTGACAAAGATTTGGTGGCTAAGGCTTATGCTTGTATTAACACGACGGATACGAGTCAAAATGCAATTCAAACTTTTCTTCAAAAGGTAGAGGTTTTTCAAATTTCCTAACCCAGTTATACGATAAGGGAAAGCATTGTGAGTAATTTGTGAAAATGAATTCTCGAATTGTTTTGTGAGCCAATCTGGGCTTTGCAACTACTTTTTGTATTTTATCTCATTCAAGACCGGTAAAAAGTAGTTTTCTTGTATTTTATTTCAAAAAAGTTATACTAGGATTTTTTACTCTGTTTAGGCTTCTCAAAGTTGCGGAGAGATGATTCCGCTATGTATTTGGCATGACAAAATCATCGAAAATTGTACTACACTCTTTCGACCAATTGAAACTGATTTTGGGAAATGTTGTACTTTTAATATGGTTCCGCAAACGCTCCTACGGGTCTTTCAGTAGGCAAACACAGTTGAAAATCCAAAATTATGTTAAATTTCAATATTAAAATTTTACTCCGTCTCGTAGAAACGATACCAGAGACGACGAAGAGGAAATAAAAAAATGGTCTGAATGGAATGCTGCAGAAGGGGGCTTATTCCCGAACGATGAATCAACAAAACCCCGAATTGAACGGCCAAGGCGTCAAATACGAGCTGGAAAATCGTTTGGGTTATCAATTCTATTGGATCCTGACCTAGATCAGTACTACTGTACAACTTCAGACTCAACAGGATTCCGGGTAGGTAGAAATATATTTGCAGTTCTGAAACTATTATTAATTCATTAGATATCCTGGCATCAGATACGATCTAAAAAAAGATTAGGAATTAATTCATATCAAATAACTCAAAAATCTATCCGAATTGCACTTGGTATAAATGGAACCACACGGAGCGGACATGAACTTGTAACTGAACTCTAATAAATTTGACAGCTCTCAATTCATTTGCCTACTGAAACACCACACATAATTGACTTTGGCCTCGGACTTAATTCAAATTCTGAAGTTTTTGTGGATGTAAGACCCGAAATTACCGGCGCTGACCCTTCTATACTTAACTACGATAAGGTACTACAAATTTGCATTTTGTTCTAAATTGAAATTCAAATTCAAAATATGTCCAGCAGCTAAATATATTTTTCCTAAATTTTAGGACAAACGACAATGTTATTTTCCAGGAGAAATTGGCCTTCGCTTCTACAATTATTACACGGTGGCAAATTGCATTGATGAATGTGTGGCGAACGTGACGTTCGAAACATGCAACTGTACTCGTTTCTATATGCCCAGTTAGTAAATTTTCAAATAGAGACCCGGTCTTATTTACAAAATAATGAGGCAAAATTAATTTATTTAGGGGATAACAATCAGAAGCTATGTGGCCCTGATGTTGAATGCGTCGACAAAGTTCAATGTGAGTACAAACCTAAGAATCCATTATATAATCAAATATATATAACGTTCTACTTCGGTAACAGCTGAACTTGCGGATGCTGGAATTAAGACAAAATGCGACTACTGCTTACCACCATGCACTGAAATTAATTATGTAGCCGAAACAACAACCACGCCAATGCAAAACGGAGCGTCCACCTGGATGTATGAAAACTTTATAAATGGTTCCGCCAAATGGTACAAAATCAGGACAATTCCAATTGATGATTTTAACATTAACTTAAAACATAAAGTATTTGTTCCGAATATAAAATTTGACCGGGAATTTTTTCAAAATTTATTTTTTTGTGCAAAATTTTTCTACCACTTAATCAAGAAAGTGGTTGATATCGGAACATAGAATTGTAAAATATTTTTCAATTTCAGGTCAGGAAATAGTGTATCCGTTGTTCATATTTACTTCGGGACCGACTCCACGTATGCTAGAGTACGCAAACAACTGTACGGAGTTACGGATTTAATCGGTAATTTTAACTTTAATTTAGGGAGATTGCAAGATTGTTTAATTTTGGTAATGCTGAAGATACGGATTTTAAGATGTGAAACGCTGCAAAATTAGAAAAACTCAAGTGGTCAATAAAGTCAAACATTCTCGCATGTTTTCATAAATATCCGTTCCATAGTGGTTTTTCCCAGAAGACCTGAATTTTTTTTACATAATTTATTTCAGCTAACACGGGTGGCTTAATGGGACTTTGTCTTGGCTTCAGTGGATTGAGTTTTGTGGAAATAATTTATTTTCTATCATTACGTGCTTGGTGTCGTACACGAAGGAAACGGACTTTAGGATCTCGGGTGGCACAAAAATTTCGAGATCTGTGGAAGAAGATAAAAGCTGTGAATACCTATGGACATGAAAAAGAATCCCATGAGAATTCGGCCGGTCAAAAGAAGTTTGGATCACAGCGACAGCAAAACAGAGTTTTGCCCACGGTATCCATATCGGAATATGCAAACCCCACTTTTCAAAATAAGGTTTTCACAACAACAGGAGACAATAATTTGCCAGACTATAACAGTGTTATCAATGAAATCAATCCTTACTATACTAATCGCTACTGGCGTCACATGGATATCAACAGTAAATTGTAAATAAAAATTTGATCGAATTACACTTCATATACGTCGAACCTGATAAATCGTGAGTACTGAGAACATGCCTAGACAATTTCTTTTGCTGATTTATTAGCACAAATTGTCCATTTAGTAAGGCCGGGACAACAAATGATTTATTGATCAGCTGAATTGTCTGTTGAACTGAGTTCCTTGAATTTGAATAATAAATGGAATTTATCCATTTGTCTCATGAATACTTTATTCTAAACCAACATCTATTATTGACTCATACAAATTGCGACCGATGTGATATTAGCATGACCTGACTCCATAAGCCATGAATTAATTGGCTTGCATTTCCGACACTCTCTCTCGGGCTTCTTTGTATCGACAAATACTCAAAATGAAGTGAATTTCCTTGATAAGTTCAGGCACAGATGGATTTACACGTCTAATGGATCCAATTCTTGAAAGAAATTTTATTGTGTTCATCCATATTCGGATGTATTGAACAGTAGTTAGATATTTACGATTTTCCTTACCAAAATGAAAACCCTTGGGCCAAAAAAATACCCTACTAAGGATTTTGGTAAGTATGCATGGTGGAATCCTCCTAGTGATAGTGTCCTGGTTCAATTTTGCGAGGAAACGAGTCTAGAGGGTCTGAAATATGTTGGACAGAAAGACCGTCACATGATTGAAAGGTAAGAAAAATAATTGTTAGAAATGCGTGTGAAACAAATGCAGAAAAATTTATGGTCACTTATTGCTTTCCAGTTTAAATTCAGTGACCAAATGTTTGCTGCTATAAAAATTCTCGACACGTGCAATAACTTTATGTTCTTACCTTAATTATCGTCATTGGATATTTTAATTTTCCCATTAGAATATTTTGGTTGATTGCTTTCACAATTGGAGTTCTTCTGGCTGGTATCCTAATCACCGATGTTTGGAATAAGTTTGGAAAGAATCCAATTATCGTCGCATTCTCACCAGATGAGATGAGTATTTCCAGACTACCGTTTCCGGCAATTACAATTTGCAACGCAAATAGAGTTCTGAAAAGAGTTGTTCTCGAAATACAGAAGTAATACGAGTATCATGAGATTCATTAATATTTCAAGGAACACTTTTAATTACTTGATAATGCAATCCTTAGAAACGCATCAAGCTCTGATAATCAAACGAGCTCCACGGCTCAAGATGAACTCAAAATTGTAAATTCCATTTGTACCTCAAGCCCTAGCTTGTCTCAAATGATAAATTACTTTTCAAGTCCTCACCGTGGAGGTAATGACCAAATTGGGCACACAGCTATCGATACGAATTTTATCGATTTACTTGAGAAGGTAATGAAACTAACCTGAGTTAGAGTTAACGTATTTCCTATAACTAATTTTTTTAACAGGTTTCTCAGCCTTGCGAAGAAATGATTCATCACTGTTTCGCCGGGCCAATTGAAGTTCCATGCGAACTAGAATTTCATTCCATTATAACGGAGTCGGGAAGATGCTGCACAGCAGACATGTTGCCTCCGTCGTTACTGCTAAATTAGTATAAATTATTACTTATTAATTACGTATTGTTATGTAAATTGATGTCAGTTTCTTTAGTCCAGGAAGATTCGAGCCCAAGCGTGAATTCCGCACTAACCATTCCTTGGGATTTATAAAAAGGGCCACTGAACTCTGGGGGAAATGGGAATTTAAAAAGGGGTTCGTTAGCGAAAAAGATTCATATGAAGGGACGCGACCAATGAGGCAATTTAAGCCAGGGAAATCCAATGGGCTCAGTATGCTACTTTTTCCTGACCTTGACAATTATTATTGCATTTCCGGAGATTCTCTAGGATTCAAGGTACATAAACTCGGTTCTACTAATTACGTAACTGCTTTGCCAATTTCGACCTACTAGTGTTTTATAAAGGGCGCCGCATCATCTTATGTGAATTAGTAATCCAAATTCGATTTGGATTAGTTACATCATAGACTAATATTATATTAAGTTAATTAAATTAATTAAGTGAGTTACGAGTCGGAATTGTTGACACTCACTGATGAATCAATGTGATATCTCGATATTGTATTTTGTGAGCTATGGAATTGATGACTTTAATAAACATAAATCCAATCCAATCCCATGAAGTTTGGTTATAACAGAATATTTTATATTATATTTTCTTACTCAGGTCGTCGCACACTCGCCGCTGGAATTTCCTCATCCGTTGGAGTTCGGAATGGCCGTTCCACCAAACACAGAAATTCATGCGAGCATCTTACCTGAGATAACACTTGCAGACGAAGAAATCTTGAATGTCGATATTGTAGGTTTTCCAAATTTATGTCGTAAAAACTCGACTATTAGAATTCATGAGCAATAGAAGGCGCACCTAAGCTAATATCCAATAAGATATGATCATTGGATTTAGAATCTTTATAACTCTGCCCAATTATAAATTTTGGAACTCGGTAGTTCTGAAAACCGAACATTCTGATATCTGATCCGATTGGAACCGTCGTGTCAACTGTAGTTACATTTCGTTGTGTTTGTTATGCATATTTTGGTTTCGAGAGGTTTCGAGATAAAGTCGACATTTATTATTAGAAATTTTGCATTAAAAATATGGTGTGTGTAATTTTATTTTCAGTCCTCTCGGCAATGCTATTTTCCAAACGAATACCAGCTAAAATACTTCAAGGCGTACACTGACTCAAATTGCATTGACGAGTGCTCTTCAAATTATACTGTTCAAGCTTGTGGGTGCGCCTCGTATTTTCAGCCACGTAAGTGAAAAATTAAAGCTGAATACTGCTGAATGCAGATCGGAACAAATAAAATTTGACAAACTTCTTTAATTTATTTTACTTGTACATTTCAATTTAAAATCGAACATCGGGTTGTATGGGAACAATTTTATCAAGGAGTATACGGAAGCGAAATTATTAGGACTGTTGTATGTATAGTATAATTACCGTACTTGATTCGAATTGTTCGTCGTAAATATAACTTTAGATCATTTGTACAGATGACGACGTCACAAGACTTTGCGGTGAAAGTGACCATAATTGCACTAGAAAATTGGCAGGTGCGTGATTAGTTTTAAGGAACTTTTCAGTGCTTGATAAGGTAACATGTATTTACATTTTTTAATCAATTTAAAGAAAACCAAGCCCTTGGGATTTTACGCTGTCCATTATGTTATCCTCTTTGCAATGAATTGGATTACCGTTTGGAATCGTCACAATCAACTCTGCAAAATGATTCAAAACTTTGGCCAACGGACGGAAGTACGCGTGACTCGTTGCAAAAATCTGTCTGGTAATTTTCAACCCTGTTAACTGTAGATAATTTTGGAACGCAGAATGAATTACACGAATTTGAATAAAATAAAACAAACATTGAAACAATAGCATAAATAAGTTTTGATTCAATTGCAGTAAAAGTGATGCGGATTGAAATTTTAGAAAAAGAAAACAACTCCTGAGCTTTGTCCTTGACCGAATTGAATACAGTCTAAATAATTATAACAATGCATGTATTAATTTGTGGACTTGTGATTTTCGGGTTTGGTAAACCGGTAACCATTTTAAATATATTTTACGGTCAGCGGACAACCGTGCCAAAAGTGCGAAAACTATTGTTTGAACCAACAGACCTGATCGGTAAAATGCCAGGATTTTCTTTATAATTGCAATATTTGAGAACACATGCACTTATTTTGTAAATTGTCTGAAGATTATTGCCCTGAAAGATGCAGTCGAATTAATTTATTTTTGCACTATACGCACTTGGTTCCAAAAGAGGCATTTGAAACGCGCAGTTAAAAATATTGGTGGACGATTCATCGGAGCCGTCAGAAAGTTGATGAGGATTAATAAATTCAGACAACATGTCAAGACAATTGAGAGGAATAATGTCCCGATATTTGTGGTCAACCCTGAAATGATGCCTCATTGGGAAATAACTCAATCGGTTGATTCTCTGTATTTGATGCAGCCAAAAATAAAATCATCTTTATCAATATAGTTTAGGATCATCTTAGTTAGAGACCTCAATTTAATTATAATACCAACCTAATCGACACCTGACCACCAACATTAATTTTGAAGGAGACAAGGAATTTCGAATTTGGAAATTCGACTTTGTTGTTAATTATAACGATTTCAGTACCCTTTAATCTCTAATGCCACTACTGAATCAATAGCTTTGGATGGTCAAGTATGGGGATTAGTTTAAACCATTTCTTTAAGACCACTTTTGTAAAAATTGATAGAAATTATTACACCCATTAATTGACAATCGGTTCTACGATGCGGTCAAAAATCATAAGTTTTCGAAGAGAATAGGCTAGCTTTCCATTTGGTACCCCTACCATATGAAATAAATTTGTAATGACTTGAATGGAATGAACAGATGCCATTTTGTAGGAATTTTATGAAATAAATTTTCGT
>JAQGCA010003675.1:0-11413 GCA_034698945.1 Protaphorura quadriocellata
TGGAGAAGTTCGCATACTTGATGAGTCCGAATTCATATTTTCATATAATACAAGATAACGACTCTGGGAATCACCCAAGCACAAAAGTGGGAATAATTAGCCCAGCTTACCCTATGTGTATATGTAAGGCTAGCACTGAAAAAGGAATTCTGACACAACATAAGATTATATGTATTGGGAGGTTAGAAGCGAAATGATTTTGTTTATGAAATGTCAATTGTGGGATACCTAGAACCACCTACAAAGGATAGGCTGAATTATTTCATGGAATGTCTATCTTCGAGAATTTCGTCAAAAACGTACTCCCTGCGAAAGTTGAGGAATCACGTGTTAAAAGGCATGCCAAATTTGTCACTTCATTTCACGTCAATGCTGAGAGGTGCCCATAAGATGCATTACAGAAAATTTTGAAAAAATTCAAAAAAAAAATTCTGTCAACATTTTCATTGCATGTACCAAAGAACTCATGGAAACTCAAATTCTTGGAGGATTCTTTTTTCAAAACTTTCTGTAATGCAGCATTGACGTGAAATGAAAAGTGAGAAAGCAATGCATTTGAATTTCAACCAATGATTTTTCAACTTTGGCAAGGAGGACTCAGGGAATATTTTCACCAAAATCGCAAAGATAGGCCGTAAGGGAAAAGTACCACATTTTTGCACGAAAATATTTTCAGACCCCCCACTCGGCGCATGCCAACGCTACGAGAAAATTGGGTGTTGGGTCAAGGTCCTCGTGTCAGGTCGTGCTTATCCCTTGTTAGTGAGAGGACAATATCATAGATTTTAATTTTTGTGCAAATTTTAAGCCATTGCTAGGCACTATTCGGAGACCGTTTGACTTTCTTTCGCATTCGATGAGAAACTTTCACAATTGTTTACCCAGAGTGGAGTAAGGTTCTACACATTTTCCTAAATTGCATGATGCACAAACGTTTATAATAATTTAATGACTTACCAGCCGATGTCACCCAGTTGTAAGATTAAATTTTTGTTGGACCTTTTGTAGAATCCACTTATATTTCAGAATTAGATCACACGTTGTGCCAATTGCAATAACAAACAGGTCTTGATACCTAAAATTAAAATGTTGTTTGATCATTAACGAGTAGCGGAGAAAAAGGGGAATAAGAGATCGTAAAAACAAGACCTTAATTCTGGATTAAATGTATATACAGCAATAACCAAACCAAATCCATCTTGCTAGTGAGTCGGCGAGGCACTTTTTCATAAAACAAGCTTTTTTAGTTTTTTGGAAAAGTAAAATCTAACGTGTCGAGGATTGCAGAGAAAATCGCTTAGTTGATTTTGTACGATATGGCTATTTCAGATTTTCTAAAATTTACTCTATTTTGATGATTTCTAACTCCTCCTGGTTCTGTGTATTTCAACAACTGACTTGTGTTGCTAACATGAAAAGGCGGTTCAGACATTTTCGTAGTTTCCCTTGAAAGTCAATTTTTAATTATTTTCATTTCGGTGCTGTTTAAATTAAATTAATTGAATAGTTTAATCTGGACCAAAATGGAATTAAATAATTATTGGCATCGAGTAAAGTCAAAGTCGAAATCAAATGTCATTAAAATGGCATTCAAAAATCGCGTGAGGTCATTCACCCCAATCATTTCATTTGGCTCAAAAATTTGAACAAGGGAAAATTTCAAATGGGGGGGGGGGGTTCTTCCGCTGGACCCCGCAGTTGTTTTAGAAGTAAATACTTTTGAAACACCCTTTTTGAATATTTTCACCATTCCCCGGGCACACACCGAGAGTATTTGAAGGTGTACAAGGAGACCTAATTGTGTAGCCAAGTCCTATACATGTTACATCTATTGCCCGTGTTTCAAGCAAACCCAATTAGCTTTTGTAAATGACCGATTACAACACCGTGGTTCCATTTTATATTAAAACTGTTTGAACAGGGGTTCGGCATTGGTTTTCTAATCGTTGATTTGCGGTAATCACTTGAATAAAAGAAAAATTAAGATAATATATTCATTGTACAACTCTGCAAAAAAACTAAACATTTTTCCCACAAATATAAAATAATTATAAATTATAAAGCCTGTCGGAAAGTTCTGTCGACGAAGCGGTAGAGACAACGATAAAAAATTCGCCTCAATTTCAAATTAAATCGAGTGTACCACGTACATATTTATAAGTGTAATTATGATTGTACAAGCAATATGTATGATAAAATTATAGTTTGCTTTACCCAGATTATGATTCAGAAGTAAATTTCCGACTGGCGAACCCAGCCGATAATTCAGAACAGGAGTTATCACTCTTTTAAGGTTTATTAAATAGTTCGTTACGAGGATACAAATTATAATTTTTGAATCAGTTTATAAAATTTTTAGATCTTGTACAACAAAATATTTTAGTCGTCAACTTTAGACTTTGCTAAGTGAACCATTTAGTCCTGCAACATCCGACTGACTAGAATTACTAATGATCTGGATCTATTTATTGTTTTCCAAAACACTATCTAATACATCAAAAATTTCCTAGGAATGAATTCTGCGGACATGATCCGGAACTACATACGTAGGTAAATATTCATGTTAAAAATGATCGTGGCTTTCGAAGCTCATTCATATTGTATGAGGGTTTAATTTTATACCTACGCAGCTAATCTATTGTCATATGGACAAAACCAGGACGAGTTAGTTTTTCTTGGAAGGAATATACACGGTATACCAGAATAAAGTCGATTAAATTTTTATAAGTTTAGACCAACTGCGTTTCGAATTAAATGAGGGTAGGCGCAAATTGAAGCTGAACAAATAAAGGAATTAATAAAATTTACTAGGAACGCTAATAACGCTATCACGGCTTAGGGCACAAAATGGAAAATTTGTTGACGTTCCTAACTGATGATTATGACAAAATGTGTATCAATTCTGACTTAATTATTATTTCTTGAGAATTTGTTCATCCGTCCATTGACCCCCGTATCAACAGCACAGTGAGCACACTCGTATCTCACATTCATTCATTCTGTGAACTAAATCATCAGATATTAGAGAGTACTGTGACCTATAGAAGCATTCGAAGTACATTACAGGTTCAAAATCAAAATATTATGCACTATTCACCTTGCTGGCAAGGACTTGGAGAATTTTGCACTGGATACGTGTAATGTGAAGAATTAATTTCATGAAAAATCAGCTGCCACCAAAAACCCTTTGAACAATGTTTCAATTCAAAATACATACCAATGTATGCATTAAACATGATGGAAAGGATCGCATTTCAGAATTCTTCAACAACTAATCGGTTATTTATGTGAACGAACATACTAGCCAAAAAAGCCAACTTTTCAGCGTCTCTCCTCACCGTTTCTCTCTAAAGCGCTCTACTAGTTCATTTGTTCTGTTATGAAATTCTTAATTTTTAATTTTAATTTCATGTCTACAGTGCAGTGTAGAAGGTTGTTTTACCATTGAAATATTTGGAACCCTGTACAAGTTCGTAGTTCATGAAATTCGTAGAATACTTAGGAACCAAATTAAGTTGAAGTGAACCTTACATTGAGTCAGTCTGCTACGATTCAACACACCAGAATTTATTTACTTAAATCATTATTAACGTCACACAGATAATGAAGAATGTACAAATATATGGGTAAACATAAAATTGTTGATAAACAAAAACGATATGTCAGAATAGTTAAGGAATTCACACCAGATTATTGTTGAACTACATCCGTGTACTTTCACCCAAGTATTGTTTGTACGCCTGGATTGGAAAGTGATAAATACACTTGAAAAGTTTTGACGTAAATGGAGATTAATACGAATCGAAATGAATGAAATTCCTTCTGTTTACCTTTTCAGCAATTTGTATCAACTCAATTGCCTTTGCAGTTCCTGTACTATTAACCATGGAAAAAAAGCACCCGTCCGGATTTTGCAAGAGAAGTAATGGATGATCGTACTCCTACAAATATGTCGGACAATGTTTAAGATTTGAATAAAATATTTGTATGGATTATATAAATTACCTTGATGTGTCCATTTTCTAAAAATAGGTATCCAATCCGAGTCCATGACACTATGGAGCCGATGTGCAATTGTAATTATAGTGCATTCTTTGAATTTGTGACGAATTGTCCTTTGAATAAACGCATCGGTCCTATAAATATTCGTTCAGGAAAAAAAATAGTATACCTTACGTTCAGGTTCAAAAATATTAAAAATATTGAACCTCGGATCCACATTAGCCGTTGCCTCATCCAAAATCAGAATCCTATTGTCACGTAAAATGGCTCTTGCCAAACAAACAAGTTGTCGTTGACCAACGCTTAAATTCGAACCACCGTCTGAGATCAGATCATCCAGAGAGGTCACTTGACTTTTCAATTCGACCTCTTCCAATGAATTCCAGATTAGGTTATCACCATATTGTTGGAATGGATCCAAATTGTAGCGCATTGTTCCTGAGAAAAGAATTGGATCTTGTGGGATGATGGAAATACTACGCCGAAGTTCCTCAAGTCCAACGTCAGTCGTCCTTATGTCGTCTAAAGAAATATGACCTTCTCGAATTTCCATCATTCGGAAGAGTGCAGAAATTATAGAACTTTTTCCGGCACCTGGAAAATTGAAATACAAGGATTCAAAATTTAATTCTGAGGACAGTGTGAAAAATGGGATAAGGAAGTTGTACTGTACCTGTTCGTCCCACTATTCCAATCTTTTCTTTTTCCCTTACATCAAATGTAAGACAGTCCAATACATTTTTTGTTCCATTGTATGATAAAGAAACTCCATCGAATTTGATTCCACCTCTCGGCCAATCCGGCGGTGGCTTTTTGTGTACAATGCCAGATCCTTCTGGTTTTAATTTGGAATATTCCAAAGCACGTTCAACGGACGTCATAAGGTTCTCGGTTTCTGCTGATTGCCTCATCCCCCATTGAAAAATTCCAGAAAGGACGAGAGTTGAAGAAATTACAAGTCCGACGTCTCCGCCAGACGTCACTATGAAAATTTTACCGATTGTGTAGAATTGTAAATTACTAGGTTAGAATGATTGTTACCTTACCATTCTCGAATGCAACGATCGGAACCGTCACAATGACTAAAAATACTACGGACAATATTTCAAGTGTAATTCCTAGCCATCTGTTCGCACAAATGAAACTGAACCATGCTGAGGAGTGGTCATCCTATCAAAACAAAAAATTGTAACCTAAAATATTAATTAATTTGAAACGAATATATTTATTACCAACTGATCATCAAATTGTCGTATAAGAAGAGATTGTGCGTGTGACGATCGGATAGTGGTCAATCCTTCCATGGATGCAGACACATGGGTCAACAAAGGACCCTTGGCTGTAAACATCAACAAATATTTAATGTTTTTAAATAATTCGCCCATAGATGTAATAGTTGTTTACAAAATAATGTACCCATAGCCTCGATTCTCTTGATATCCCTTGCAGTCCGAATGTAAAATTGTCGAATGAGCCACAAAATTATTATAATTATAACTGCAAGAATAGCCATATAATTATTTGAAATGACAACAATCACAATGACTCCAAACATGAGAAGAAGTATGGAAAGTGCTTCATAGAACGCGGGTTGAAGTGCATCATCCATTGAACCCAAATCCTTAGTGAAACGATTCAGGATACGCCCAGAAGGATTTTCTACAAAGAATTTGATTGAAGTTCGGATCAGGGCACTAAACATTCGACTGTGAACATTAACTCCAATCCTCATGCAATAATTGAAAAAAATAAATGCTCTTCCAATCATGAGCACAAGGATGCTGATTGTGGCTCCAACATAGACGTACATGTACACACTCCTCCCGCCGAAATTGTATGAGGCGGATTCGTCCGCAATGATCCTATACATTGAATTAGACGTATCAGATCCTTTTAATTTTTCTTGAGTAAAATACAAAATGAATCCGCGTGATTTTACCAGTTCTTGAGCCAAATCTCTGAGAAAACAAAGATCATTTGTGAAATTAAGAAACAAATCACAAGGATACAAACTGTGGCTAAGGAATCTCCTGATTTGAAATAATTCCAATAGAGTTTAGCTGTCACGGAACCACTGAACATATTTTCAACTCTTGCCTCCTCAGGCTTCATCTCTGTAGAATCTTCCAGAGAAATTTCGCTCTCAGACCCCGTCTATTCCAAGGAACATTACGTACACTTAAATTTAGCTATATCCAAAATGTGTGCATACATTAATATTTGAACATTATGTGCTTTACTTGGTCGGAAGGAATCTCTGGCTCTTGATCATTCTCTGCCATGGCTTCCGCGTTCTTTGTCCCTCGAAGTATTTCAAGTCCTGAGTCTTCAAGAGATGCATAAGTCCCTTGGGCAATCACTTGACCCTGAACAGTGAACAATAAACGTAGATAGACGGAAAGCAAGGATTTTATGACTTTAATCCCTTACCTGATCAAGAACAATGATGTAATCCGCTTGACTGACGTATTGCAGTTGATGGGTGACCAAGACACGGAGCCGTCCATCCAAATGTGACTTAAGACAATTTTCAAAAATATGTCTTCCTACTTTCCCATCCACTGCGCTCAATGGATCATCTAGTAAATAAATGCTCGCGTCTCTATAAAGAGCTCTTGCTAAATTTACACGTGTCTTTTGTCCACCGCTGAGAGTCACTCCTCGTTCACCAACAATTGTTTCATCACCGAATTGTAATTGTACCAAATCATTTTCAAGTGCACAAACGTGTAGGATTCTTTTGTACTTTTGTTCTTCGTATTCTTGCCCAAATAAAATATTTTTACGTACATTTCCAGAAAATATCCATGGTTCTTGAGATGCATAGGAAATTGTCCCTTGGGCCAAGGAGTCACCTTCTGAGATGGACAGCTCTCCGAGAATGGAGTGCAGAAATGATGTCTGAAAAGTAACAATTTGTATTCTAGCTTGATACTTAGTTGTATGTATATCTTATTTTTTTATTCGTGGTTTCATCACTTTTCCGGCACCAACTGTTCCGACAACCATGACAAGTTTATTTCCTTCCAATCTGAGATTCATTTGTTTCAACGCTTCTTTTTCTATAGTCCATCTGAAATAATGCGGAGATTAAATAAGCATCCATTTTAAAATATGAATTTTACAATTATACCGCACATACCTCGCCGATGCATTTGTAAACTGAACAATTGCTGGAGGACTGTATCCCTGAGAAATATTTGCGATTGCCTTCAACTTGTGTTCTTCCAAATTCAACAAATCCTCAATCCTCGTTATTGTGACAATCAAGTCCCCAATTCCTGCGGCAGCAATAGGTACAAAACTAATCATCATCTGACCCATCACATTATAAACAGCAATGGTAAAGAATATTTTTTCAGCGCTGAGTAGATGATCAGTGAAGACGGCATAGGTCATGATCGTGAAGAATCCAATAATTTTAGAAGACGCCACAAAGAGTGACATGTAAATTGCACGCAAGTAAGCAATTCTTTTCAGAATGTTGACTTCCAATCTGAAATCAAAGTAAGAATTCTCATATTTGCCATTATCACTAAATTGGATTTTGGTAAAAAATTATTTCGACAAACCGTCGGATCTCTTGAATGAGTTCAATGAACGCAGATTCCCAAGTATACATTTTGATAACACTCATAGCAGTCACAATTTCTTTCATTAAATTGCTTCGCTCGTCTGTTCGTTCAGCCATTTTACTTCGATGGACCGTAAATCCTTTCCCAATGTAATCTAAAGGAGTTCATTGTTCATATGATTTATATACATTATAGATGAGGTTAGAATAGAATTATATATGTAATTACATTGAACAGGAATAAAGAGTAAAACAAGTCCGGTGCCTGCCATGGTAGAAACTCCAAGTTCTTGCCACAGAAAATAAGTGAGAATTGCAAATTGTATTGGTCCAACCACAATGAATGGAACAATGAACAAACTCACATCAAATCGATTCACATCAGTTGCCAAAATATTAAAGAGTTGACCCACAGTCGTTTGACCTTGAGCTGATTTACTCAACTTTAGAGCCTATATGTTATATTTTGAATCAAATATAGACATGTATATTTAAATATATATAAAGCTCTGGTCAAAGAAGTGTTTACACAACTATGGGAGAGATACAAACGGATTTCGGACAACGGAATACAAAAGCTTCACTGCGCGATCGGAGCGCAGCGAAGCTTTTGTGTTCCACTAGGTTGTCCGAAATCCGTTTGTATCTCTCCCATAGTTGTGTAAACACTTCTTTGACCAGAGCTTTATCAGGAAGTACTGGGCCAATCGGGCTGAAGGGGAGATGCCCCTGGGGTGTGGTCCTACACAAGTGTATTTCGGACCGTCTACTGTTAAGGGGTGTCCCCATAAACTTGAGTTTTATGGTATGTGTATTAGGCATACGAAAATTTTCCACAGCAACGGCGGAGTTTGCCCCTCAACAAAACTGGCGTAAACAAACTCAGCCGTTGCTATGGTAATTTTTCTCATAAATGATTGCAAATCTGGAATATTAGTCATTAATAGTAAATGAGGCGTGGGCGCGTAAAGTTATTATGTGTCCGCCTGCTTGGTTTTGCCTTTACTACTTTACTTAATTACAAACGACATAGTGATTAAACCGGAACTAAACTTTTACAAATTGTACTGTCCATTTTATTGGACCGTGGAAAATCAATCACAACACTTGATTCAACTGTTTTATATTTAAATTGTGACATTTAACAAAGTTATCAAAATACGAGAGACGTCGCACCTTACGCATACATAAGACTCGGTGTTTAGAATGTCAACATGCTGGAACACACACAGAGCCCACAATACACAATGACAGTGAATGACAGTCACAGTCATAATACTAGTACCAGTAATACACTAAGGAATCCTCCGCCCCTTGCGAAGGACAAAAATGAGACTGTTACTACCTTTACCCGCTATTTCAACCTCATGGAATCAGTGAACTTATAATTCTAACCGACTGCGATGTATAATTTTGTTGTTATATTGTAAAATATTAGTATGGGCTACGGCCGAATTGGACAATAAACTCCTATTGATTGATTGATTGATTGATTGAAACAGTTAAATAGTACTTCCTTTAAAATGATGTTAGTATAAAGTAATATACTGCCCAAGGTTGGATATATAAATGTCACAAGTAGAGGATTTATGATTTTTTTTAAACAATTCCAATCGAATAATTGAATTGTCGATAATTTAGGGAAACAATGAAATCAGTTTCAATGGAGTTGCACAGGCGGGATGGTAGATTTTCGCTTCGCTCGCTTTTCTGTGGCAAATCCGGTACGGAACGACGACGACATACATCCTAGTCTTATATTTCAAGAATTAAAAAGTTTTTCACCTTTCTGTAAATGAGCGAGGAACATGCTATTCTACATTGCATTCCCAAATGTTGCATTCCAAACATGGTCGGATGGAGAATGAGTGTGTACATCAGAGTTGACATACAAACTCCGGCTGCGTACAAATATCTACGGAGGTTAATATCAGAATCTTGGTTCGTGTGCACTGAAAATGACTCCACCAGTCCCTTGAGACAAAGTGTTTGACCAACTCTGAACAAAGAAAAATTATTTAATAAATTAATCTTTAATCGAGAAAACATTATTAGGTTATTTATCTCGACTTACTTGATAAATAGTTCATTAAATGCAAAGCAAATACTGAAGAACAGAAATCTTAGTCCAAAAATTGAGAAGAGTGCTTTGTAAAAACGTGGTTTCCGCTTTTTCTTAATTGCAATTTCAATTCGCCTTTCCCATTCTCTGTTAAATGTAAATTACATTTACGGGTATTGAAGTGCAGAAATAACGTAAAGAAAAAATAAACCCAAATACTTTTCTAATCCTTGTCCTTGCTTTTCGGCAGAATCAATTTCTGGTGAATTCGGTAAATCATCTCTGGAGAGTCCAAATCCAAATCCTTTCCGGAAAAGTGGAATCATCCACCAAAAAAATAATTGTCCCAAAATATTACTCTTTTCGTATGGACTTTTCTTCCCCTTCCTTGTAGTCGGATCCATTTTATAATATAAATATAAATAAATAATGTAAAAAGTTCATTAAATTCAAAGTATTTCAGTGATTAGAGTAAGTGAGCAATAAATACTATGAGGGTTGCACGGTTGCAGCAGTAGATACGCATACATTGCAGATTGTAAACAAATGTTCTGTTCATGGGAAATATGATTCATTCTGAGTGAACTCCAGGCATAACATCACTAGATATTAATCCAGATACAGGGTGGCAAGAAACCTTTGCCGCGCTCCCCCCCCTGACCAGAACAATCAGGGAGAAAAAATGGACAAACTATGAGATACTTATTTTGTAGAGAATCTTATGAAGGATCTAGGGAGCTATTCCGCTTGTAAAACCGTTGTGTGTAGCGGCGCTGACGAGGACTTAAGTAAAAATCGGCAAGAAAAGACAGATTTTTCAAAGGTAACTTGACAAAAAGAGGCCCAAAGTAATATTTTTCGGAAAATCTCTTGATGCTAACTTTTTTGCAGTATCTTTATGCAAGTTTTAACTTTTGTTTGACTGGTTTGGAGAAAGTCTATTTTTTGCTCGCTGGGCATTTCGTTGAAAAAAATCAGATACTCCGCCAAAATCGATTTTTTTCAAACTGGTCCAACAAAATTTTAAAAATTGCATAAAAATATTGCAAAAAAGATAGCATGGACTGATTTTCCGGAAAAATTATTTTGGGCAAGATTCTCTAAAACATGTGTACTCACAATTTGACAATTTGCCCGACTCTGCCTGATTGACCTCAGCCTCGTAAGGCTTTATGGCCAGGGGGGAGGGGGCGGGGCAAGGGTTACGTGCCACCCTGTACACAAATTTTCTTATCATTATGCTAATCTGAATTTCAGCACTATTGCGAGTCTAAAATGTACAAATAAACCATCCCATATGACTGATAACAATTTTTAAAGTTGAATATCATTATGTATTATGCGTCGTAGACTCGTAGAGTCGTACGTATACCTGTACATAACAAGAATTCTCGGAATTGTTATTGAAAAATATAATTTTACCAAGTCACGAAAAAATTATAATTCGTAAGAGGATTGAAAATTACACGTTATTTTTACGTGTGTATTTTATGAGTATAGTAAATATTTCTCAGGAAATCGATTACAGTTACTTAAACGAATACATTTATCCTGCATTTTTAGCCCGGCCTTGCTTTAATAATTAATATTATTCTTTGAGGACGTAGGTCACGAGAGAAACTGTATGCATAGAAAAGAACATGGAGAAACTCCAATTAATATTGATTCTCACTCAGGGTCATCAAAGGGGACCCGTGTGCATATTCCCGTACCCTAGGTTGACTCAGAAGTTTTAGCCGCGTCGCGTGAAACTAGCTTGTGGGGGTGGGCAGGAC
>JAQGCA010003676.1:0-11411 GCA_034698945.1 Protaphorura quadriocellata
AGTATTTATTCGGCCTGACGATTTATTTATTTGACCGTAGGATTTATTTAATCAGCCGGAGGTTTAATTACTAGCCCATTCAAATTCAAATTCAAGGCAGACGACAATAATCCTTAGCTTCAGCGGCCATCCTTCCATGTCTTGTCGGCGGGACCCAGAGGCTTTAACATCCTTTGTCACCCCAACCCTAAACTCACACAAAAACTTTTGCGGTAAGGCGGTAAGATCTGGCGGTTTTACCCACTCATATACTTTGCTGCCGAAACTACCCTTTGAACTCTTTGTCTGACAAGGTCAAAGGTCAAACACTCGATTCTCGCCCATGATGCTAAAAACCTAAGATTAAGATTAGCATGTCTCATATCTCGCCGATATGAAAAAAAGCACTTCCAAAATGGCCTCTAAGGACTCTGAACGAATAAATGCATAAGGAGGCCTTTTCTTGGAAGTGGTTTATTTTCCCCCAGAGCTCAAATATACGCAAAAGATCTGGAGGTAAAATTTTGGAATTTCTTTGGACATAAAAATCATTTAGGATCTAGCTGTCCATAACTGCAAACGTCATTGTTTTGTTGTATGTATAATATCCCAAAACTACAGGCCACCACTGCAAACTGGGCAAATATTCTCTTTGGATCCAGAGGTCCCATATATTTAAACTGGCTAAACCCCTTCATACGACTATCGCGGTATCAGGCCGCAGATACTTTTGCATAGACACGATACGTCTAGTCCGAATTCCGAGTAAGAGCATGCTTTATGAGGAAGGTGGGTATCAGGTATCATACGACCAATGGAATTTAGATGTACAAGGACCACAACAAAATTGACGGAGAATTTTGTATGAAAAATGAAAAAGAATGAGGAAACCCTTAAAGGACGCACACCTTCCTTGACCAACCGGTTAACCAGTTTCGTCAAAAATTGGGTGTCTGACCCAGACCAACATTTTTCCACCTTCTGTCTTGCGTTGCTGATCTGAATACGAGCGTCCGTCCGTGTCCGCAAACCCCGCCACCTTAATTTTCTGCGCACCCACGCCACGCATCCATTCAGTTCGAACCGAGTGCTCACCTCCATAACTTATTACCCTAGGGGGTGAGTACTCTGTGGGTCAAACACTCTGTGGTCTGTGAGGGTGTTCGTAATTGGCCAACAATCAGTTGTATATGGCCGGTAATAAATAATTCAATGTCAAACTAAAGGATTGCAGTTCGCTTGTGGGTTGTACGACCTGCGACGGATTCGCCTCTCTTGGTACAGGTTCTCCCTGACCTCTTGAACAATGTTTCTAAAGAACCTAACCCGAAAGGTCGACTTTAGTCGCCAACTATTCTGATCATTGGTGACATGTGGAGGTCACAGACCCCGTGGTAAACACCCGGAATTCAAGATTCAAAATGTCCTCGACCGCATCTTTGAAATGACATATCAAGGTGAGCCAGGTTATCCTGGAATCTCGGTCACCTCGAGAGGTCACTAAATTGACTTTTCAGATTAGGTAGGTCCTTCACAAACATTGGTTAGGTCAGGGGCTACCACAGCCACTGTATATCAGATTTGAGCCAGTTCCGTCCGAACCCCTAAAACACATAAAGCGAACTGGCAATTGGAATATCCTAACATTCAGTGAGATGTCTGCAGACGAATGTCATTGATGTCAATTATGTTGACAACCAAGTTCTAAACGAGATGTTTCCGCTCAACTGATTGTCTCTACAAGACTCTTTTGAAATTGGAGGATCCATTATTTTTAGAAAAATTATGCGGAAAAACTGAAGTTCTCCAAGAAAAATGTGGAAAATGCGGATACTAAAGGAGACTGCGGCGAGTGCATCCGAAAAAATTCTCCTCCGTGCGATTTCTTTCAAATTTAGCACAGTGATATAGTTTGACCTACTGAACAAAATGGCTTAAGACGATTAGGCTTAAAAAACTCAGGGTCACCCTCAGGGGGAGCCAAAGTTGGGTATGTCGTTCCCTCTTAACCGCATAAATGACCCCTACAAAAGTTGTTCCACTCACTGAGACGAACAACTTTTTCCTCTGGCATTTTTCTCTGCGGTTAAGGATTGAGGTCACAGGTCTGGTCAAAACATAGTCTCCTTGACCTGTGACCTCCACCGTCTTCAGTCATTTCGTTCAGTACTGCTTGTAGCAGCGTAACTGTGTAAGTCACATGGACTAGAGGGACCTTGACAGCGCATTCTTATTAGGTAGGCTCATACTGTCCAAAGAAAAAAAAATCGAGTTTGTCATTTCCATATTGGTGACACATTTTCAAAATCCTCCTTAAGTTATTCTTTGAACAGTATGGCTTTACCTTATAGCGAAGTTGTCGATATAGAGATATACTACAGTTTCGCAGATTGGATTGATTCACTTAGGGTACTATGAACAGTAGGTCAAACCATATCACTGCAAAGTTTGAAACAAATCGCGCGGAGGAGGATTTTCCCAGGCACCCGTCGCGATCTCCTTTCATCGTCATTGAATCGGACTTTCAAATTGTATCAAAATTTCTGGTTTATGAATTTTGGTTTCTGAGATGCATAAGAGCTCTTAAGGGGGCCCTGTACAACTTGGACTTCTCCACGGCTTTTCAAAGAAATTGTGAATTGTGTCTTTCGCTTTTAAATGACGCATGTTGAAAGAGGGCCTATTTAGATCATTGCGATATTAAATAAAAATAATCCGTTGTTACATCAATGATGAACGTAGCCTTGAACTGAAATATGTTCTCGTTTTTTATTTATAATTTGCACCATTTACAAATATCATAATAATTCGATCACAGAGACTAGGAATGCACTCGGACCAGTTGGTTTACAAAGAAACTGTTTCTTTTGCCTAATTTGAAATCCCATGCATTGTTTCTTTCTCCAGAAAAACAGAATACAATTTTGTAGTTCATATTACATTTTGCAGATGTTCATATAGCATGCGCGAATTTAATATGTAATGAGAATACTACATATTATGTCAAATCCAGAGTCCAGATGATACAAATAGGTGGTCACTAATGTATCAAACTAGAGAACTAACTATACCGGGCATCTTAACACACAATGTCTGTCGTATATTTATCAATGGCATTCAGAATGAACAAAAGACTTGAGAAAGCGACAAAGATTCAAAAATATAAAATTAATGACGAAAAAAATGGACGAAATACTTGGAAGAATATAACTTCCTTAGTATTTCATTCGTCAGTCAAACTAAACTACGTTACATTTATGTTGGTTTGAAATATTCATTGGGAAACTCAGCCAACCCAAATTTCATAACCATAAACACAAAGCTCTGACGATGAGTACTGAGACTGAGTTAACACCAGTTCATTTGTCCTAAACATGTACCCCTCAGACGACAAAATCGACTTGGGATATTAAATATTATATTACACTGGCCATTCGCACTTAACAATTACGCACTTATCTCTATATCAGTTTACCTTGTAGCATAAATAATCATAGTAATTTTTGTATAAATGCAAGGTTTTCCATGCAACAGGCTCAATTTGCACTGCAAAGATCGCAACATTATATTTTGAATTAAAATTCATACAATGGGAATACACAAATCTAGTCTAGTTGACATTCACTTAATCAAATAGCAGAATGGCCTTAACGTTAGTTTACATTTTTGTTTCCATGTTTAGGGTAACTCATAACTTAAATGGCAAATTGCAGTAGAGGAATTCGATGAGTTCAGGTGCTTCAACTTCAAAGGTAATTTTGAATTTTTTACAGTCGTGTACTTAAATTAGAAAGATTTCGTCCTGATGAACTAGAAGAAAATCTGTGAACATGTTAATCGGTGCAATGGCTGCAAGGGACAAGTTTAGATTTTGTGACCACAAAAGATTTGGTCCAAATACAACAGCAAGGTTCGATGAAGTCATCTTGTTCAGGTCACTGCGATCCATTACCTTTAAATTACAAACCAACGCCACACACGTCATTATTATCTCAAACCGCAATGAGAAATTATTATACCTGAGACACGGTGAAACAATATTACTCACCTTTGACAGAAACTGAACAACATATTTCAGAACCGCATAATTATCTTCCGGAAGCTTCTCTAAAATGATTTGTTTCACGAATGGTCCTTTTTCTTCCTTTGAAAGCTCTAGAAGCATACACGTAATATTACGGTCTCAAGATAGAGGAGTCAAGGTAAGGAAAAATAAAAATAATAACATACTCTGAAACTCCACAATTTCGTCAAATAAGTCAAATGTCAAGAGAGGTTCCTCCAACTCTCGAAGAAACGCTTTGATGAGAACCGCCGCCAGGTGACAATCTCCATTGAACTGAATGACCTCTCCCTGGTTGATTTTTGCTTGGGACTCTTTAACCAAAGCCGTGCTTGCAGATCGTCGAAAAAGCCCATCCGTTGCTAAAGCTATAAATTAAAGAAAGAACAATGCTCAATTTATCTTGCTAAAGTATTGTAATTTAACGTAGCGAACTTACTCTCAGGCTGACTTAAAAATTCTACACATTGTTTCAAAATAGGAGGTATAACGTCTCCACCGTTGTGCTCCTTAATGAACGGAATTGAAACACCGAATTGCTGAGTCACAAGTGGTGCATGAAATGTGGTGCCCGTACTTTGGGCTTGGAACGACTGCTTGCTTGCCTTCGCCGTCAACTGCATGTCATAACTAAAAATATTGCAATTAAGTTTAAGTAAGTTTGGTTCATTTCATGTCATTTGTTATTTTACTCCTCATTCTCGACGTTAGAGTTTATTTAATATTTTCTATTAAATTGTCTCGTTTTAAAAATCGCGGAAAAGTTAATTGAATACAAAGAATCATGTTGACTTACTCTTGCACTTGCTGAGGTATACACAATTGATCCAGTCTCAAATGTTGATTCAGCTCATGCAAATAATTTATGTACATGACTTTTCGGCCGAACTTAGCACTGTGAAAGTATTTAAACACATTATATTTGAATACATCTGCACTGTGGTTCAATTAGTCTTAATCAGATCAATTTTTTCAGGTTTACCTAATTACGGGTTTGAACAATTGGAATGTCAATTTAATGAAGTTGGTTGGGTGGACTAGATAGAGTGCTTTCAAATTTTTCTTGTACTTTCTTTCAAATGCTTTGTACGCCTGCCAGAGCCAAGTGAGAGATGGCTTGTTCTTGCTGTTCAATCCATGATGGAAATAAACTAAACTGTAGTCTTGCTCCACGTATTTGTCCAAAGTATAGACCAGGTATCTGTTGTAAGGACACAAAGAAAAAAGCCATTAGATATCAGGGACATTTGTACATGCTCAATAGCGTCACTCACAGACGTCAGCATTAATAATTATTTTCAAAAAAACGAATAAAAAATCAAGTGCATCTCCGCGAACTCCGAACCCATCTACACTTCTCCAGTTTTCCACTTACAAATAAAATGAATTAGTTCTTGCGTTGAAAATCCATTCGGATTAAGTTTCTCTCATGACGATTTCTCACAAGAAACCTCATCAAATTGATCTAATCCGCATCTAAAATTGAATTTTACTCTCGCCTCAATCCTGACCGATGAAATCAATCTCCACTGAGTTAATTAGTTTCATCCGTGTGTAGAGGAGGCCTAAGAAAAACAGGAAATAAACTCCTGCCTTTGACGCATTCGTTTTATTTGGACAAAGACCTAATTTCCTTCACAAATGACAGTCCGTACTGCAAAATAAGAGCTGAACTGAACCCGATATCAAAATAACCACAGTAGCTTTACTGCAAAAGCTCTCACATGATTTTACAATTCATAATACTAATTATCATCATATTCATAACAAAATCACTGATATAGTATTTCATCTTTCTCAAAAAATGGCTTTCGCTTACTTTCCTAATCATCCTTCTTCTCTTTTTAAACTCTATCTCTTTTCTTACTGGGTCGTCAATTTTTGTAGAAACCGGTAGTGTAAAAAGAGATATCACCAACATCCGGTCCTGTCAGAACCTCCCAGGCTAAACTTTTCCCTAAACTGCATCTCTGAACAGGTCAGTGGCCTTATGTTACAGAAAAAGTGCTCACGAAGGCTGAAAGAGACTAAAAAAAACTCATAAAAATATAATGTCCATTTTCCAAATATGTTAGGAGTATTACTCAACCATTCCATTCTATCATCTTTCCTCATTCGTGAGCTTTCACTGCACAGTAACTCTGATCCTCCTTACGTTTATATCCCTCTAATTCAAGTTTAAAACTTGAGACGAAAAGAGTGAAACGGTACTTTAAAGTGGAACGTTAAAAACAACAGAGCTTATACATAAGTTTGGTTCCTCTCAAAAATGCAACAAGAAATGGAAAACTTAAGAGCAGCACAGAGTAGTCTACCTGAGTTAACAGATATCTCAACCCGCACGTCTTAGAGCTCACGAGCTCAGAGAGTGGAACAAAACTTAAACGTTGTAAAGTACTTGCCCAGCAATAATGCAATGGAATAATGAGTCGTCATTTACTTGCTTCATCAACCATCTCAAAAAACATGAGGTCCAAGACTATTAATGACAAATATAAAAACTGTGAAGAAGACACGAAGTTAAATGTCATTGTCTCGTTACGTCCACCACTGTCACGACCATTCGTCATTCACTTGGTCTCCTCGAAAAAGAACGTTTCTCAACCGTTCTACATTTGAATCCCCAGTACAAACAGCAAGAATAATTACAAATGCTGACCGAATACACGTATTACTTGGCGCACCAAAAAAAACATCATTTCACAAAGTAAGTACACAGAACTTCAATCCCAGTCACGTCAGAAAATACATGACACGAAATCACAAGTTAATCACATGGACAAATAAAATCTACTTCTTTTCCTCCTTCCGAAATTCTATACAAACATCTGGCTTCCAATGTCCACAGAAATTGACGTACTAGTACTCATTGGATTAATTAACTTGCTTTCTCTAGCTTTCACTCACATATTATTTCCTTTTTCATTTATTCGTTTCGTACTTTCATTCTTTGAACATACAAGGCAGAACGTTGTGCCTGCACAAGCAAAAAGTAAAGCCCATCCTTTCTCTCGAAATCAGTTCTAGTCGTAAGTAAAAATCTTGAGCACAAACCCAGTTCAAAGATTGATTCGGTTTGGTATTATTTACCTAATCATTTAACTATTTGTTTAGACTTAATTATCTGGTAGCACTGATATTTGAGCAGTTGTGGAACGGAGGATACGCAGTAAAAGTCTAATCAATTTCATCCCTCCGACAAGTTCTGAGATTGAGATCTGTATATTAAAATATAAAGGAGATGTGATGAGTTTGTAATGGATTTGGAGTGAAACGTGATCTAGTTTTCTTTGCGACTCAATTAATCTAAGGAATGACTAGATCTACAAAGCTACACACACAGAAGTTGTGATTTAGACTTGTCATCCGTCTACTCTATTCCATCTCCATGGCTTTACATTTCCTTCTGGTGCTTTCTCCGACACCACGAAGTAATCACGTAAAAATTGTTCTGCGCTGCGCTCCTCTGTTTCCATAGTCATATCATATTACCCGACGGACCGTGTAAACCATACTGAGACAGAATCTTTGCTGTGTATTTCTTCCTATTTCCTTATGGTTTGTCTTTTTTATACCCACCTGAGGAATCGTTGATGATCAAAGGTCCTATTGCTCGGAAGTTTACAAGAGGCCAGAACAATAATCTTTCGTCCGTATGCGTCGTCTCCGACCACTTCCACAATATTATGTTGGGATATGTCCGAAAAGTCCTCTTCATCTTGAAGAGGTGTCGTCGTGAGGGACTCTGGTTCTGTCACAAATGGTGCTGTGGCCAACTCCTCTTCAAAATTCTCTTCTATCGTTCCGTCTGACACAGGTGACTCCATGTAGTCAAAGACTTTCACTTCCTCCTCACCTGCGCATCGTTAACCACAATGTTACAAGAATACATAGTGATAAAATAGGGTGGCCAAAACCAGGACTCAGGGCGTAAAGATCAAATGGGAGAAAGTGCAAGTGCAGCCACAGCCTCCGACTTTCACCAAACCGCGCGCCACACCGTCACTCAATTGTCAACTCACATTACTATAAACCCATCCCTATTTTCAATTACACTCAACAACACCCAAGAAATGTACTTGTCCTAATCAAAACAGAATAATAGTATTTGGGAAAATTCCGCATGTGCTGGAAGTAATTTTTGCAACTCAAATTGGTATTTCCGGTTCCAGATTTTCACGAGGAAATGAAAGAAGGATCTTAACTCATTATTACGTTTTCCAGGCTCTTTCGAATTTGATTGAGGACAGACCATATTCATGACAAATAAAGTCGTAAAGAAAGTCTGTTAGAAGATTCCAGCGGAAAATTGAACTATCCAGCATCATCGATTGAAAGGTGGTACGCTACATAGTTAGAGTCAGAGTAGTCGAAGCTGAGTTTGGACTTTCACTCTTTTAAAATGACCACTGGTTGATCCTCCCCCAGACAGACCCGTACCCTATTCCTCGAAAATATTGAATTTCAATTCAACCACACCTCCTTACACATCCTTCTACATATTTCTCAACAAATGGCAAAAGTGTTCATGCTGATAGCTTGCATGAACACTTGCTTGAGTATTCGAACGTGTAGTAAGCAAGTCGAGATGGTCGAAGTTCATGGCAAATGTAAAAATTTAAGCTATTGCAAGGTTTGAAATTCAGTAAATACAAGCCGTCATAAGTAGACAAGTTGAACCGTTCTTTCATAGAGCTTTAAAGACTGATACATGTTTTATTGTCATAGTTTATTTGTAATTTGTAGTTTTGTTAGTAATTACTACAAAGAATCATAATATCCTGTATTGGTTAATATTACTTTGAGACTTTTCGATTTGCTTATGAACTGGTGAAGAAAAATGTCGTCACTCGCAGATGATAGAAGGCTATGTTTGTCTTTCGAACTTTCGGACTTTTTAAATTATGACTTTTGATGACTTCTGTCGTATTTTGCCAGATAGGGCCTGCAAATTACTACCTTGTATAGTACCCTAAAAATTGATTTGGCCTGTGGCCATGCTAAATCAATCTATGCATTCTCTCGTTAATAAACCCCTACTTTCCTGATTATGAAATCCTTTCGTCTTTCGTGTAGGCAAAGCATAATAGAAATATAAACACGTGAGTTTAAAAAATCGTTTTCAAATTTAATCTTAATGTTACGGAAGCACGACGCATGTCATGGGAGGAGAAGGTGTGAATCCTATGATAAATTAATTAGATGCACAGCAGAAAGACTGAATTCCTAACTGTTTGATCGATAGTAATGTCAGCAGCCAGTGGCTTGTACATGATGAGTTCATAGTACACATGGCTAGCATATGGATTAGTATTCGAATGCACAGCATTTCAAGTCAAGCAAAAATAATTTGTCACCTTAACTATTTGCTTCCGAGCTACAAAATTGTAATTCAGCATGTGATGCAGGTTTGTCGAAGGCATTATACAATATATTTAATATTGTTTGGGATAACCCTGGGACTGAACGCATTTCCAATCAAATAATTGACGAAGATTCTGGTTCATCCTGACATTAAATTACTTTACAGCAATTTTTATTCCACGCTTTCACGAATTTGTACTTCAGCTCAGCTCGGACTTTGCTGTACAAGCACAAAATGATCGTCTACAGCATATGTACTCCAGGAAAAAAAATCAAAGAGTATTTATCACTAAATGATTCAGTGGCCAGTGTTTCATAAACAATTCTACACAACATTGGAAACGGTAGGATACTGTAATGACTTGGGTTGCTTAAAAGGACAACAAATAATAAATTACTAGGTTCGAAATGAGCTCACTCTGGTATTTTTTTTTATCTTTATGGCGGTTTGGTTTGGTGGTTCTCATTCTCGTCATGAGAAGGATCATACTTCGCGATCAAACTATTATGTGGTTTTGCTAAGGAAAGATGATCCCATTTGCGTTACTAAAATTCGATGCAATCTACCGAATTAACGTTTAACTTTTATTTAACGTAACCTGTATGCCGATGATAACTTTAATTTATTTCAAGTTAAACTTCTAAGGACACCAGAAGTACATATATAAATAGTGTAACAGTAATGACTGTATTGAAGTGCCAATTTGGATCTTTACATATTCTATCTTTATATGTTACCTGCCACTGTGCCGACCGTGCTGGAAATAATTTAACCTCGCAATTCGCAGAAAAATGAGAAACAGATAATCCATCTCAACGAAGCATAACGGGTTTGCACTTTTGTATTTCACACTCTGGGAATATACGAAAATGTAACATTTGAAAAATACGGAAAGAGACGCAGATATGACTTAATGTAAGTTAGTCATGCAAAAATTGGAGCTCATCTCCGAATCTAATCCCATTCTTTGCATGACTGCATGACTCAATGATTTCAGTTTTTTTTACAAAATACTAGGCAAGGTTCCTGGTATCTCTCGAACATCTTCCGTCATGTAAATAAATATGGCACGCGCAGTCTAACACAATTACATAATACTAAGCCCTAAAAGAACTGAACTACTGACTCGTTAAAATTCTTCTAACACAAATTCCTGTACAACGATCTCAACATATTATTTTATTTCAGACTGCAATGGAAATGATATTCCAGTCCACCTGAGCCTGCCACCAGTAAATTTCAACTGAAACGTTATAACCATTGTGATGAAGTCGTACTCTACGTATTTTACAATTTTAATAGAACAAAAGCAGTACGTAATTGCCAATAGAAGAACCGAAAATCCAGTTCAGTCTTCAGGCCAGATTAGTTACAGCTTTTCTGTTACACGTTAAAAATTCAAACCCAGTACGGATCCAAAAGTTCTGTGGAATTCTTTATCTACGGAACTATTCTCTCCCTTAAAAGGAATTGAGCCCCTAGTGTACCCCAAGGGGTAAATAATAATAGCGAGAATTGAACACCTGCAAAAAGTCAGTAATAAATACTGTGCCCGTACATTCGGCTAGTATGATGCAAATCGGCGACTAGTTTTCTCCGTGGTCCACCGACAATCCGGTACTACGAACGCAACTTATGACACAGGTTCTGTATGTGTGTTACAATCATAATTATTCGTCTACATAAAAAACAATCAAGGTCTTGTACCAAATTTCTATTCTCGGCGTAAATAAATAAATACGAACGAATCCACAGAAAGAGTAACTTGAGCAAATTGTAATGCCTTTTTTAAAAGTTATTAATTGTTTTTGAGTAGAACTTTCTTGCAACATATGATGTTGCAGAATTAATTTGTTGAGGTAATTAACAAAATATTATAATGAGAAAACGACTTTAATTTGTTCTCTTCTTTGTGAAATTAGTACATTGTCACACGTCGTTCCGTAAGTCACTACAATGACAGTGACTGTTTTGGATATGACAATCATATTTTTGCTCCTGACT
>JAQGCA010003677.1:0-11410 GCA_034698945.1 Protaphorura quadriocellata
GGGGCACAATGTTGGAAGAATGACTGGGCGGCCAGGGACAGGTGGTGCGAATCCAATGGCGTCTTCCATAAGCGCTTCAGTTTTGGATTAAGGTAACTGACTTTCTATGCTTTAAAAACTTATAATCACTGATGTCCACTGATTAGAAATACCCAGATTTATAGTGGACAATTATTTCCTAGAACATGTTCATAAGGTTCGAGATTTTCCCTCAATTTTGTAAATTCTTCCCACGATTGACGTAGAGAGCTGGGAGTTGAGATATTAGAAATTCTACAGCGCTGCCATTCCAATGATACACATTTGCTAGGGGTTGTCAGGGAACGGGTGTGGTCAAAACGGCGTTGACCTCAACATTGACCCCGGATGTAAGTGAACGACGTGAATGCTTTTCTATTTTGCATTACAATACCCTATGTCAAAAAACGTTTACGACCAGGGGGGAAATTTCTATTTCTGACCTTACACACATGTTCCAGCAACCATACTAGGTTAAAATCGGTCTAAGAGTTGATGGTCAAGGTATTGAAATTTGTCGCTACTTATAGTTGGTGTTCCAGTCCTATTCGGATACCGGGACACTATGTATGAATTTCATTGAACAGTGACACAAATAGTTCGGTCCCCACATGAACATGTGGTAATGACAACTGGTGTGTTCAGTATATCGCTTTAGTCTCTCTCAAGACTTCTATTAACATTTTCCCCAAGCTCTAGCTTCTAATTCTAACCGATTTTGAGTTCTGAGAACTAAAGGACTGGGGAAAACTGGTTTAGGTCTATATGTAGTATATTTGGTTCAAACTACGATATTTTGTCTATAGTTCGACTATCCTAGATATCTGACATATTTAAAATGGTAACGCTAATTTTTAATTCTAGTTGGGGCTCTACTTGTTACTGTTGCGATAATTATGACACTGGCATCCAGACTGTCAGGTCTTACATCCCCAATTATTTGCCGAGTATCCAGTCAAGTTGTACGTTCATGGGGTCACGGAGTTTCACCAGCGGTCAATCTCACTCATATTCGTTACGGACAAACCAGATCGGGACTTGCAGGCTGAATTGGGGTAGTGCTTCTTTGGCCTACACGGAGGACGGCCGAAATCGTGGCAATACATTCAACATATACGAGGACAGGGTCACATCAAGTAAAGGGGGGCCTTGGTATTGGTCAGGTCAGTATCGCAGAAATAAATCAATGTTTTTCAGAATATAATCGTTGTATTACATTCGAGCGAAGAATCTTCACACCAGAACAAAGTTTGAGATTATTTAAGAGAAATTCTGGAAACCCTTCTTCGTTATAGGAACTAAACCTCAGCCACCAACTTACACCGTTCAAGTCAGATCTCTGATTGGTGCTTGCTACACAAGTTTCCAGCTGACTTGTACCAGAAATGGGGCTAGTTATGTGTCACAAAGCATGACGGCTGGAAAAATCTACAGCTTCAATGTCAACTATTTGGACAATATTGCTTGCACTGGAGCATGGGGAAGTGCTCGAGTCACTTGGTCATTCCCTGGAAGCGGAGGGAATGGTGCATACGATGTAGACACACAAACTGTGGTGAACAGAAATAACGTGGCTCAGAAATGGTCATGGACAGGTTTGTCTGATTAAATATTGCGTTGATTATTTAACTTTTATTGTGTTTAGAGTGTATTCAACTAATTAGTACATTTCCCTTAATTTCAGGTACTAAACCACAACCTCCCAGCCACAATATACAATTCACATCCTTGATTCAAGATTTCTACCCAAACTTTCAACTTGTTTGTACAAAAGATGGAGTCAGTTTTGTAAATCAAGCTATGGCTTCCGCGGTCACCAAGACCGTCGCAACCACTTGCATTAACAATGTTGCTTGTACAGCTACTTGGGGAAGTGCTTCAGTAAGATGGTCGATAACTGGAACCACCGCAACTGTATATTATGACATTGACGAGCAGTTTGTAAAAAATAGAAATACTGCTTCACAGAGATATGCTTGGACAGGTAAATCAAATTTCGAATTGCCCATTCCAATGTTTGAATCGTTCTACCTCTATCCACAAAGTATCAGTTGATGGGTTCAATTATTGGATCTGGACTTAATACTTCTGTTGTGATATTATCGGACCAAATTTTAAGATTACGATAGAATAGTCAATGGGCTTGGACAGGTGAGCTAGTCCCAAATTTATACAACTATCGGTATCGCGCATCCTTCCGTTTGTCTAGCACTCTGAATTTGTCGTATGCTCGTTACCCCGGTCTAAATGTCGAAATTTATTCAAGGTCGGATCCCGGATACTCTAACTTATGAGAAAACGATTACTTCCTATATCCCTTCGTACTTACCAAATTTCGAAGTTCAATGCAAGCAAAATACAACAACTCTTACAAAACAAACGATCGAGAGCGGTAAAAATTACAAATTCTCATTCAGTTATTATTCACGCGGAGAATGCACAGCAAAATGGGGAACCGCAACAGTAAATTGGCCGATCCTGGGCAACGATAAAATTGTTGGGTTCAACGTTTTTGAGAATTCTGTCCGACATACGAGATCTGGAACTTGGAATTGGATTGGTAATTCTTGAGCAAATAATTCTAATACTGCTAATATTATAGCGATTATAACATCAACTTTTCCCGTTTAGGAACGATACCACAGCCACCAAATTACACGTTCCAAGTCAAATCTCTGATGAGTGTGTGTTACCCGAGTTTTCAGCTGACTTGTACTAGAAATGGAACCAGTTACGTGTCACAGACAATGACTGCCGGGAAGTCATACTCCTTTACTGTCAATTATTTAAACAATATTGCCTGTACTGCCACTTGGGCCAGTGCTAGTGTCTCATGGTCCACAACCGGAAAGACTGGAAACGGGGCATTTGATGTTGATATACAATCTGTGACGAATCGAAATAACGTGGCTCAAAAATGGAATTGGTCGGGTAGGAGTGAATTTACTGGAAGTTTTAAGTGTAGAATTTTAGACAACATTTGATGGTGAAAATATTTATTTTAATCCGCCACGCTTATAATTTGGTATACACGCATACAGGCACCAAGCCACAAGCGCCGAGTCACAATATTCAGTTCAAATCGGTGATTCAGGACTTCTATCCCAACTTCCGGCTTGTTTGCACTAAAGATGGTGCTAGTCTTGTGAGTCAGAACATGGATTCGGGCACTGTCAAAACAGTTTCGACAAACTGTGTTAATAACGTCGATTGTACGGCCACCTGGGGGAGTGCTTCTGCACGATGGTCAACTACAGGATTCACCACAGCCGTAAACTACGACATTGACGAGCAATTTGTGAGAAACAGAGCTAATACTGCCCAGAAATGGGCTTGGACAGGTGAGCTAGTCCCAATTTTATACAACTATCGGTATCCGTGCATCCTTCCTTTTATGCACTCCGAATTTGTTGTACGCTCGTTTCCCCAACCTAAATGTCAAAATTTTTTCAAGGTCGGATTCCGGATACTCTAACTTATGAGAAAACGATTACCTCTCACATTCCTGCATATCTGCCAAGCTTTGAAGTACAATGCAAGCAAAATACTACCACTCTGGCAAAACAAACGATTGAAAGTGGTAAAAATTACAAGTTCTCATTCAGTTACTTTTCGCGTGGGGAATGTACAGCAAAATGGGCTACTGCAACAGTAACTTGGCCGGTTTTGGGCAACGACAAAATTATTGGATTCAACGTTTTTGAAAATGCTGTAAAGCATACAAGATCTGGAACTTGGAATTGGATTGGTATGAGCAATTAATTTTATGGTTAATATATAGAAATTTATAACATCAATTTTTTCCGTTCAGGAACGATACCACAACCTCCAAATTACACGATTCAAGTTAGATCTTTAATGAGTGTATGCTACCCGAGTTTTCAGCTGACCTGTACTAGAAATGGAACCAGTTATGTGTCACAAGCAATGACGGCTGGGAAGTCATACTCCTTTACTGTTAATTATTTGAATAACATTGCCTGTACTGCCACTTGGGCCAGTGCTAGTGTCTCTTGGTCTACAAACGGGAAAACTGGAAATGGAGCATTTGATGTGGACATACAATCAGTGACGAATCGAAATAACGTGACTCAAAAATGGAATTGGTCAGGTAAGGCTGAATTGACGCATTCACCCAAGTTTTGACACGCAGAAATTGTCTTAAATATACCATAAAGAAGTCAATTAACGTATATTTATTTGCAACAAGCAGGTACGAAACCACAGTCGGCTACTCATAATATTCAGTTCAAATCGCTGATTCAGGACTTCTATCCCAACTTCCGGCTCCTTTGCACCAAAAATGGTGCTAGTCTTGTGAATGAACAAATAAATTCAGGCGCTGCCAAAACCGTTTCAACAAGCTGTATTAATAACGTTGCTTGTACGGCCACATGGGGGAGTGCTTCCGCACAATGGTCGACAACTGGATTCACTACAGCCGTGAACTATGACATCGATGAGCAATTTGTGAGAAACAGAGCTAATACTGCCCAGAAATGGGCTTGGACAGGTGATGACTTATCCATGCTGTAAAGTGTTTTAGTACGCTGCGCTGGCGACTCTCCAGGGCGCGAAGAGTGATAGAGCGAATGTAAATGTTCGAAATTTTGTCAAGGTCGGATCCCGGATACTCTAACTTATGAGAAAACGATTACTTCCCACATCCCTTCATATCTGCCGAGTTTCGAAGTACAGTGCAAGCAAAATACTACGACCCTTACAAAACAAACTATCGAAAGCGGTAGAAATTACAAGTTCTCATTCAGTTACTTTTCACGTGGAGAATGCACAGCAAAATGGGGAACCGCAACAGTAACTTGGCCAGTATTGGGCAACGAAAAAATTAATGGTTTCAATGTTTTCGAAACTTCGGTGAGACATACGCGATCTGGAACTTGGAATTGGAGTGGTAATTTACTATACAATCTTAATGCGCGAATACTATAATTCATTATTTTAAGATTCACAAGAATCCTTGTATATAATATAGGGACTATACCACAACCACCCAATTACAACGTAGAGGTCAAGAGTTTGATTCCAGACTATTACCCGAGCTTCCGTCTAGCCTGCACCAAAAATGGGACGAATTTTGTGTCACAGACTATGACCTCAGATAAACTGTACACATTCCAGATTAATTATTTAAACATAATTAATTGTACTACTACTTGGGGTACGGCAACTGTTAACTGGTCAACAACTGGAAAACTTGGGGATTTGTCTTATGAAGCTGACGTTCAGTTTGTGAAGAACAAAAATAACGCTGCGCAAATATGGGCATGGGGAGGTAAATTACAGCTTACCGTAAATTATCTAGTAAAACCAGGTCTTGAATAGACCCCGGGAACTTTCCCTACTTTCTCCATGAACCCTTATGGAGAAAGTAAAGAAAGCGACTGACCTCAAGACCGATATTTAAAATAGCTGTTTTCATCGATTTTTACTTTGTACTTGTACATTGCTTAAAAATTACAGTTCTATCTGACACGTATCTCATTCGGATGACAAACCGTACATCGATGAAGTCATCCGCATATGGATTTTATCTTATTTGTTTTTATTCCTTTCTCTAAAGGCCGTACTCCAGATGCCTTGAATTACCAGAAGACGATCACATCTCAAATTTCGCCATACTTTCCAATCTTCGAAGTTCAATGTAAACAAAACAATACGAATCTTCCTAACCAAACTATAGAAAGTGGAAAATCGTACAAATTTTCGGTAAACTACTTTTCACTTGGAGAATGTACTGCAAACTGGGGTACTGCGACTGCGACTTGGCCTGTGCTTGGAAATGATCGTACAAGTGGTTATAATGTTCTCGCTGATGCGATCAGACATACTACAGCAAATGAAGCATGGAATTGGACTGGTAAGTTCATTCAATAATGACACAATAGAACAATCTGTTAAAATTATGCCTGATTAAACAGGAACAATTCCCGGACCTACCCAGAAACAACAGACGATCACTTCAAAAATTCCGAATTATTTCCCCACATTCGTTGTGCAGTGCTCTCGAAATTCAACTCAAATTCCTCAAGTAGGAATTCCTCATGGCGGTATTTACACTTTTGACTTGGATGTCAATTCGTACAGTACTTGTCTTGCCGTTTGGGGAAACGCAACAGTCGTTTGGACGATTGATCCTAGTTTTCAATCAAACAAGTATGACGTTTCAGACAAATTTGTTCAACAAACATTAGGAGGGTCTTCAGAATGGTTGTGGTCAGGTAAATCTTTCTGTCAAATTGATTATGTAATTCAGATTATAATTTTAAATTACTTTGTAGGAACAAAACCTCTTCCTCTGGATTACTCCAATACCATCAAATCATTCATTCCAGACGATCTCCCCAGCTTTCAAGTGCAATGCGAAATTAATTCGATAAACAGTGTAGTTGAAACGGTAAAAAGTGAGTGCCACTTTTCATTTGCATGCAATTACTTTTCTGAAGGTAATTGCACTGCTACCTGGGGAACCAAAGTAGCGACATGGCCAATATCTGGTCGGGATCGTGACATCGGCTACAATGTATTTCCGTACGGTATTTCTGACACTGGATCTCGAAAATGGAATTGGACAGGTAAGCAAAACATTTCTTTTATGTACCATAAAGGCAAATAATGAATTTTCGAAGTTGGACTTCCACTTCGTAACCTTGGATGAATTTATAACCCTTACTTATTTCGGAACTTAGAAACTGCAGAGACACCTGAAACGACAACCGAATTTATGACGACGATTCAAGACGAAACATCTTCTGCTGAACCGTCGACATCTACGGAAGAAAGTAAATCAATGACCTTAAGTTGTTCTTAGTACATTATTTAATTGGAATAATGGTGAATTACAGCAACGGATATTCCTGAGATCAGTACAACAGATCCAACTGAAACAACTGTAACAGAAGCCACAACTCTATTACCAAATCCTAGTGAACTTACAACAGAAAAGGAAGCAGAAACTGTTAGTACTTTGGGACCAATTCCCACGAATGAAGGTAACTAACTGCAAGAAATATGCCGAATTGTTTGCATCCTTAGGGTGTCTAATAAGTATTGACACTATTGTGTATCAGGCTTATGCGTCTTATGCGATATGTCATTTGGAAGGTCTGTTCAATTTAACTGTTTAATCTAACTGTAAAAATGGAATCCAACTGCGTTTAAAGCTTGAGAGCGATATGCGACAAACTAAACAATGTCAGACTTTTAGGTTTTCTTGTCAAACTCAAAATTGGAAAAATATTTCCTACATAGTCACTGTCACCCTTCCTCAATGTTATGAGGGGAAATCGACTCCTCTCTCCGAAATTCAAATTAGACAATTAAAGTATTATTTTCGTAAAACTAGGGTCTGTTAAACTGGTATCGGACAGAACTTTCCAATAACGCGTAGGGTTTGTCTACCATTTTTGGTTCGGAGATACAATTGCAACATTACATATTATCCGGCATAACCTCAAACTTAACTTGCAGATACAGATCGCCCTGAAATCACAACTGAAAACCCGACCAGCGCTGACGAAGAGTCAACTTATGCACCAATCCCTACAGGAGGTAAATAAATCCTGGTTTAGCAAGAGGTAGTATTGGAGGTCAAATACCAAAGCATCCCTTTCGTTAAATATTTTAGATACGGGTAGTCCTGAAATCACAACTGAGAATCCGACCACCGTTAACGAAGAGTCAACTCCTGCGCCAATCGCTACTGATGGAGGTAAGTAGAGACCGATTTAGCGAAACACATTATTACAAAGTCAAATATGTAAGCATCCCTTTCGTTAAATATTATACATAGATACGGGTAGTCCTGAAATTACAACGGGAAATCCGACAACCATTAAAGAAGAGTCCACTTCTGCGCCTATCCCTACTGATGGAGGTAAGTGGAGCCTGATTTAGCAAAAGGTAGTACTGAAGGCCAAACATTGTAGCATCCCGCTTTCGTTAAATATTATAGATACGAGCAATCCTGAAATCACAACGGAAAATCCGACTACCGTTAAGAAAGAAACTACTTTTGCACCAATCTCTACAGATGGAGGTAAATAAAGTCTGACTTAGCAAGGATATAACATGTCAAATATTATAGCGTCCCCTTCATTAAATATTATAGATACGGGTAGACCTGAAATAACAACGGAGAATCCGACAACCGTTAACGAAGGGTCAACTTTTGCGCCAATTCCTACTGATGGAGGTAAGGAGAGCTCGGTTTAGCGAAAAACTACTCCATTGCAGCTAAAATATGACTTCATTTGGTTAAACATTGTAGGTACTGGTAGCCCTGAAATCACAACTGAAAACCCGACTACGGTTAACGAAGAGACAACTTTTGCACCAATACCTACTGAAGCAGGTAAAACCGGATATGGCAAAAAAAGGTGTTACATAAATAAAGTCTGATTTATACTGTAGATACGGGAAATCCTGAAATCACAACGAAAGATCCGACCACCGTTAAAGAAGAGACAACTTTGGCACCAATCCCAACTACTGAAGGTAAACATGTCTGATTTAGAGAAAAAGAAGCATTACGGCTCAAATATTAAAGTATTCCTTTTCGTTAAATATTGTAGATACGGGCAGTCCTGAAATTACGACAGAAAATCCGACTACGGGTAACGAAGAAACGACTGTGGAGAAAGAAACCACCCAAAATCCGACTGATGGGGGTGCTTTGAAATTCCATCATTTTTAAATATTGCGTAACGTGTCGACTGAATAATACCAATAAACATAAATATGAATCTATTGAATTCCAGAAACAGACTCCACCAGAGTCACAATCACAACAATGAATCCATCCACTGTGGAGGATGACACTACCTCACCATCGAATCCTACTGAAACTGGTATATTTTACCGCAAATGTACTTGTTGTAGGAATTAAATAATTACTACTTACTTCAATTTCAGAGACCGATCTTCCTGACGTAACAACGGTAAATCCGACGACTATACAGAAGGAAACAACGCTGGAAACAAGTTTCACCGAAGATGGTAATTTAACTTTTCTCACAGAATAGTATTACCTACGTATTCTTATTTGGTATACAATTGCAAGCAAATTGAACAAAATTATAATAACAGGTAAAAGTGAATCCACGACGCCAAATCCGACAACCTTGAGAGAGGAAACTCACTATGCGTCGGATACGACGCTTGCCGATGAAGGTCAGTAACGAGTGAAATAACTTTAGTGATTCGACAATTTATCAGTCCAATTCGTGATCCTGGGAGAATACATTAACAGTTTCACTTTGACCTTTTCCCTCAAAGTCTAAACTAACCTGTCAGATACTTGAAGAAACTTGAACATTTTGTATGAGTTGGGGACCGAGAATATATCTAGGAACTAGAAAATGACTAGGAAATGTCAGGAAAATGTGACGGAATGTATATCCAAATCTGGGCATCTATCTGAATTGAGTTATCCGAAAATGGTCCAAAAATTATATATCCGAACTTATAGATTATTCAAATTATTTTACCTGTCCAGACCTAAAAAGTATTCAACTTTCAGGAAAATCATCCACTACGACAGATGCAAATCCAGATACGACACCGGAAAACGACGCTGTAACTGGTTTGCCGTTTGCTTGTGATAAAGTGGGATTAGCAGCTGATCCATACGATTGTTTCATTTTTCACCAATGCGTCTGGAGCGGACCAGGGATTAATGATTTTGTTCTATACACCATGAATTGTCCATCTTCACTTGTATTTTGCGAGGAAAGTTTAGCCTGTGATTATAATCACGTTTGTCCTTGTAACAAGAACGTCTAAGATGACATCGTCTTATTGAAGAATTGATTTAAAATGAAAATACAATGTTGATTTTGAATAAGACAACGTTACACTTGTGTAACGTACACTGATCGAAAGGCTAACGTTGTTGAAGCGTCAGTGATTACCATCTTTAATAGTGATTTTTTCTTCAATTGTGTGTTCATAAAATTAAATATACAATGATCACTCTTGTACCTGAACATACAAAAATACAACATCGCAGTATATGTAAATTAAAACCATAATTTACAAACTGAACTGGTCGAGTGTTTTGGGCGTATTTGTGATTTCTAGTGTGAATTTCTAAGTTTCGCTGAGATGAGGATAAAAAAGTTTCTCATGTAATAGTAACGTTATTGATGGCACAAAGTTGTACAGATGATGTTACTGAATTTGTGAAGATGTTGCTGATATCTGCAGATTCAGATTCTATCTCGAGCAAATATCGTTTAAATATCGGTCTATTTCAAAAACGCCCGCATAGCATGTCCAAATTGAAGTCGGAAAATTAGAGTCGACCGCAATGGGCCACCACTGGCTTAGTCGGCATGGTTTAGAAGGCTTGGCAGTACCTTGTTGTTCCCCTAGACCTCCTCGTTAATATGCATACATGTCCAAATTGTGAATTTAAAAGGAACATTGAAATAAAGTTGATGTAATACGGATATACATAATTGACCGGTAATATTATCCCAACTCAGATCCACGCATTTGTGAAACGCAATACCGCTCGAAGACGCCGTCCTTTCTGAGATTTCATTGAACAAGACATCGGTCGAATAATCTTCATTTCGGTTCTCTGATTCTGTCCAAAGTGGGAGGTGTAATTCTGTCTCATTCTATAATAATTCATTATGTAATAGTTTGTGAATGCGAATAGGGTTTACGATTACAGAACGAACTTTCTCGTATTAAACAATCCCCGCTGTCTGTGGTGAAAGTCCGAATTGAATTACGAGGATTCCACATGATTGAAGTCAGCCCACCGCTTTTCAGTCTGAGACTCGGTGGAAGTTAATTCGGTTAAGATTTAGAACCGAGACAGATTGTGCTTGTCTGTCCTGGGTTCTATGAACACAAGATATTTATCACATTAAATTAATTCGGATAGTGGATCACCTTTCATTACACCTTCAAAGCAATGAAACGCTGAGTAATATCAAGTGACTCAAACAAGTAGAGCAGACCGGATGGAATTCTCCCGTGGATATCTTTAATTATAAGAGATGAGTATGTCTTTTGGGACACCCGGTATCTCTACCAAATCGCAATTCGTCGACTAGATTTCCTAATTCTCGAGAGGAAATGAGGCTGTTTCGGATTACTGGATAACAAGAAACGCGAGACCGATGAGGAATTCCCGTGGGAAAATATGGTTAACTTGACTGTCGGATTAATTTATTCCACGTTTTATCAGGCAAGGAAATGGGACAATCAATACGAGTTGATCAAAGCAATCTCTAATTCGTTTACCCCTACAATGTGAGCACTTATTTCGACAGAATAAATTATCCACCATTGTGCGTTAGCAAAATCCAATTAGCGTGATGAACTTTTTTCAATCATTTCCAATATTGTACACTCTTGC
>JAQGCA010003678.1:0-11408 GCA_034698945.1 Protaphorura quadriocellata
AATTTAATTCTTAATTAATTGGAAGCGTAACTAGGGACTACGAAATGATCTCTCTATGATATTCGATACTCTTAGGGAAATTCCGCTAACATTAGAAATGTTAAAATTCGTCTGTCAAAATCTTACCATATTTAACATTGCTTCTACACAATAATTGGTTTTACATAAAAAAAAATTCTGCGGATCACATATACCCCCGTTTTTTTTATATCACGTGATCTGGTCATGATGGTTGATATTTTCGTAACACCCTGTGGATCTCCCTCGTCACCGATAGTTCCACGTGGATTTCCACATTGTTTTAATCCTTTCAGACTCATGAACATAATAAATCAAATCCATCACATTATATTTAGAATATTTTCGGTTTTTCCCTGCCATTAAAGGAATTAAATAACAAAATCCAAGTCGAGGTCAATAATTGTCAATTTTCTACTTTTTCTGAGTGATCCCGCCTGTGGCGGCCGCCATACTTCCAATAGTCCATCAAATCGAACAGGGTCACAGGGTGAACCAAAATGACACAATGAAAAACTATACGACTTTGACTCCAAAATTCAACCCAACAGATGAAAATTTTCATCTGCATATTCAACATAAAATGTATATCTCATTTTTCTGAAAATAAATCCATCTCAGCCTATTCATACACTAGGTTGTCAAATAAGTGTAGGATAAAAAGTGTGCCACCCTAATGTACCACCCTATATTAATTTTATAATTATGAACCACCCCGTAAAAAAATCCGCCTCCACGTGGACGAATGAAACAGAACGCCAGTTATTATATAAAAAGAACTTGTCGTCTAGAATTTTGCAATATGGAAATGAATTGTATGAACATTTAGAGGTCACGCGTGTGTCCCTTGTTAGGATTGTGGATTGTCCGAATCGGTAAAACAAAAGTTCGAAACGAGACTAGTCAATTACCCGGGTAAGATTATAAAAGTGTCTGGTTCGAAATTATTATACCGCCATCACCAGCACCCGCACCCGCCACAACCGCCCTGATTTGTCTCCAAGATAAAAAAAAGAAGAACGGCCTGGCCTACAAAAAAAACTTTTAGCGAACTTGGAGCGCGGACGGACAGAAAACTAATACAAATACAAATGCAAATGCGAAAAAAAAGTACTGAATAATTAATGAGGAAAAAACTGGCCGGGCCAGCTCGAGAGAGACCCATCCGTCATTTTTTAGTATTGACAATGACATTATACTTATGGTCAAATCAAGATATTCGGATCCGACCGGACCGGCTAAAACCAATTCCGTGTTTTCCGTTTCGGTGTCTCTGGACTGATAATCCAAATTCGGGTTTTTTCTATTATCATTGTGTGTGGCGTGTTTAATGTAGAAGGATTGATTTGGATGGGTTCGCCTACAAAATATGAGACAATCAAATAAAACACCGAAAGAATTATCTTGGAATCAAGTGGTCCGTCGTCGTCATAATCCTAATTCTAATTTTATGCCTGCGTGTGTCCGCGCGAGATTCAACACCTTGTATTTGTATTTGTACAACCGACCGGTCACGCCCTCTCTCGAATTGAATCCCAAGTCTAAACGGCCTGGCGCTTAAATTCTAAGAATTCGATTCTGCATAAATTTCAATATTTAGATTAAAATAAAGATTGGAAGGCGCCGAGAAATACCCAAAGCTCTTCGGACATTGCACTGTTCGTCGAGAACAAGAGATTAAAAAGTTGGTGTTATAAATATGAACAAGAGCACCAGAATCAAATCAGCGTAGTAGTACGGGGTTCCCATCTGCTACCTGTTGGGACGAGTTTCAATTTCAAATGACCTATTATATTTCAGCCCGACTTTTCCTATACAGGGAGGTTGTCACCTTCCATACACGGGGTTTTTCCCACTTTCGCCGTCATAAATCAGCGAGGTGTTCTAATGGGTTAGGAAAGTCGGGTATGTTCTTCATGTTAACAAACTTTGATTCTGAAGCTCCACAAATATCAACCTCGACATGTTTTGTTACTGAATGCGTCCAAGCCAAATTCATAATTAACTTCTTACCCTTGAGTCCGAGTTCCTTGGAAAGATCTGTGTCAATCATCGATACGATTGAACCGTATCAATGATTGACGCTGATGATGGTTCAAAAACATTGGGTGTAGTGTGGTGATAGTACGGAGTAATACATTCGTCAAAATGAGGTGAATTCCGAACATGCACAGCAGGGTTGTTGACTTTCTCGCTTTCAAATATAGATGATAACCCTGGATTTGACTCAGAATGTGTAAAATGTCAGGAGAAATATAATAAGTCCGTGTATACAGATAATCCCTAAGCCCTAGCTTTGTTTCACGCGAAGGTGCAGAACCTTTGTCCGTAAGTAAACTCATTAATAGCCGTGTGGCTTCAATAATTAATTATTCGCCCTTCCGTGTTTCTTTAAAATCCGGCAGTTTTCTGGAAAGAAACCCGAAAAGTTGAAAATTGTTTTTAATGCCCATGCAAGCTTTAACAAAGACACAGAGCTCGTGTTAATTGAATTGTACTTCTTGTGTAATTAACGGTTTACGGAAGAAGAAACAAAAGAAAAACAGGAATTGTATTAATTATTGATTAGATTTGACAATTTTAAGGATTTCTCAACGAAGCGGTGCAACGAAGCACAAGCACAACACAGGACCCAACACTCATTGAATTAATTACTATTTCTGCAAGAGCAAAACCACGACTACGACTTGTTTTAATGACCATTGTTTTTCTGTAATTACAAGACAGGAAATGCGGGGATGGAAGAATACCCGGTCCGGGTCCGGGGTCCCGGTTTTTGTATTTTGTGTGACAGATTACAGGTTTCTTTTTTAATTAGGGACTACGAAGCCATACGCACTGAAAACACAACGATTCTGTAAATTAGGGTGAAGCAAACACAAAACTATCATTAAATATAATTACAAAAATTTAAACTAATTATATTAGTGCGAGAATTTCTTCGAAAGGAAATCGTGGGACACTTCGACTTCAGTCAATAGAATTTTGCATTCAGAGACGACCTTACCGAATTAGATTCATCTTTGCACTAATTGTGATTAATTTTAATTACAATTAAAACTATTATTACGATTAATAGACCTTGATCTGTATTTCTCTGCCATATTCTTCTCCCAACAAAAAAAAGTTAGAAAAGTAAAAAAAAAACGGTTAGGAATATTCGCAATACTTCTTAGAAACCACGGAAGAGGCGCTCATTATTTTATTTTTTAAAAAGTCTCAAAATTGAAATAGAATATGAGCTGAAACTGTCGGGAGATCGCATATTCATGTCATTAAAAACCAGACAAGATTTGACCTTACTTTGACTGACCGCACCGTCGCAAATTCTGTTCGCGCTCCGATTGTATTTTGTTTCACTTTTGGAAGTGCAATTTGCAATTTAATTGGGATGACGAGAGAACCACTCCAACTGCTATTTCTAGTAGAATATTTTTTGTCATTGGTCTCTCAAGCGGTTCTTTTTTTTACATTTCGGCAATTTTTTCTTTAAATTATTGTTTTCGATTTTTCGTGAAATTTTAAGTGCATTAGTTCGTTCTTTGGAGTAGTTCCCTTGTAAATGCAATTATATGAATAACATCGCATGCAAAATAATGATCTGTCCGCGCAAGATGACTGTTTTTAGGAAATCGGGTTACCGTCTGGCACCTGGAGCGTGGATATCATTCGAGTATCTATTTCTTGCATATTTATTGCAACGGTTGCACACGTTCACAAATTGACAATTATATTCGCGAATGGCCAAAAGTGTTAGATTATTTTAGCTCCACTGATTTCCAAGATCGACCTGTACGTGTCCTCTTCCTACGTGTGTCAGATTTCCAATTTAAGAATTCAATGGAAAATATACGTTTTTGTGAATCCAAGATTTTTTTTTCAGTCTTTATTGATTCATTCAGAACCAGACTTTTTGTAACTATTTTTACAAGGTACGTCCGTCTATGACAAAATTTTTGTGGGGAAATTGCGAATTGTCACCAGTTTTAAAATAACAAAGTCGATTTTGTTGCTTTGGACAGTATGAGCTCACCTAATAATAATACGTTGTCAAGTAATTTGATTTATTGACCTGACAGTCAAATCCAGTACGGACAGACCAGAACTTCCTGTTTGGGTCGGTCTTTCCGTTTAAGAGCTCATAAATCTTCCGCCGTTTTTTCCCACGCTTTGGCCCCATTTCCCTAAGATTTCAACAGAAGACGTCGTGCTCGAAATATTGCGTAAGGAATTTACAGTGCAAAAATTAACAACAATGTCAGTCGTGTAAAATGATACAAAGCATTTGAAGGGAAGACACAGAGTAATCCACATGGTTAGACGGGATGGGGCATATTAGCCCAAGTTACCCTAAATTATTATTATTATTATTAGATTTAAAATTCGTACAGCTCGATTTTCTATTATTAGTAACCGTTGCTAAGCATTATACTGATTACGTATTTAAAATCTTGACCCTAGACTTGAGAGAAGAATAATATTATTAATTCAGAATGAGTCATGAATGGCAACAATATTGAAACTAAAAGCACGTACACGTAGAGCATTGCTCATGAACAACTTTTGGCCCTTCTAGGTCATTCGCACGTCTCATAGGTTGTATTATGTATCATGTGTTACATCAACAGGTCAATAACATCATAATTCCTCTACCGCTAATTTATCGTTCCGTTGCATCAGTCCATTTATCTCATCTTGCCTCATTTTATAGGTTAGTACGATGACTGACTCTGACTCTGACTCTGACTCTGACTATGAATGAATTCCAAGGTAAATGATGACGCGTTAGTGTTATGGTACCAGTTTCATAATCTATCCTAATTTATATATGAAAATGAAAGAGAATATTAGATGCTTCAACTTATGGGTCATTGTGACGCACCTAGTGGCAATGTGGAGCATCGTAAGGGGCTATTAGACATATTCTGTATGTGAACGTTCCAGAGAATACCGGATGATTAGACTTATGAGGCATTGTGACGCACCTAGGGGCAAGGTGAAACACCGCAAAGGGCTATATGAGATAATCTGTATATGAACATTTCAGTGATTACCGGATATTTCAACTTGTGGGTCAATGTGATCCACCTTGGGGCAATGTGATACACCGTGATGGGCTATGTGAGATACTTTCTGTTTTCGTAAGTGTTTCGGGTAGGTGGCGATGTGAAACATTTAAAGGTTAAATGAAATGAGATATTTTCACTCAAACTGGATGCAATATTTTTAGATTCTCAGAAGTGATAAGTCCAGAAATTCCAGAATCCTGATCAAAGGAAAGAAAGAAACTCAATATACTTTGACCGGAGCAGGAATCGAGCCCTCAGCATCGCAAAGAAGGAAATGGTGAACGTACCACCGTCATAATCGACTAATGTCTTATTTCTTCAACGTATTGTACACCGTTTTTTATGGAAATGAAGAAATCACCGTCCATTCCAAATTAAAATGTAATGTATTTGTTATATGAATAGCGCATCCGATACATTCGTGATAAATTAGGATTTTTAAAGCCAAAAGATGAGCTTAGCCTGAGGAAGAACTGACTGTGACTACCTGAGTCTTTCATAAAGAGAATATTAATGGTAAGAATGGTTTGAAAGGAAAAGTGGTTGCCCCATCAAGACACACATATCTATTTTTTCATCCATTCATACAGGTTTAGACCAAAACAAGTTTTGTTGGTTAACACAAACACCATACGTACACATACACATATGGTACAGGGTGGTCCATAATTGCATATACATATATGTACATCAAAACAAAATAAATAGTCACCCCTAAAAGGAGTGGGGATAATGGACCACCCTGAACAAGTCCTGACTGACTCATACCGTCTACAAAATGGGTAATGGACACACGATTAAAATACCGTACAGATTTTTGCATTGTTGCAGTGACCAGTTTAACGGTAGAACAATAGATTGCATCGTACGATTTGTCTACTAATTAACTCGTTTCTCATGTTTTTTTTTCAGTGCAATTAAACAAAAACTTGATTTTGATTTACTTTCCATCTCGTTTTAGAACCCTAAACATTCACCTGCATTCTCCATCAAAGCGTGAGTGTGACGTGACCCCAAAGTCACAAATGGATGGATGAACAGGGAAATGAACGAGATTCCATTAAATTCCATACAATAAAGGAAAACTAGGTCAACCTCATTATGTCATCGTCGTCGTCGTCGTCGCGCGTCCTTTTTTTCCACACACTTCCACTCTCACACTCATTTAACCTGATTCATCTAAATTAACAAAAGAATTAATTCCTAATCAAACGTTTTTCCGGTTAATTAACAGCTTTTAAGAGAATTTCAGGGTAAGCTAGGCAAATTTGGCCGACATCATTACGACTGCGTTGATTTGCCTAGCTTATCCTAAAATTTTGGTAAGAAAACTCTTAATTAACCGAAAAAACATTTTATTAGCAATTAATTCCTTTGCTAATACTTAACGGTTCGAATGACAGCACTCGACCCACGCCGTCAAACGTCTATACCGTGACCTGACCTTTGCTGACCCGTGAGGTCAAACGGAGCGCCGCATGGAGTGTCGCCAATACATAAGTTGTTTGTGGTCACTTGGGGCACAACATATCGTAAATCGAGGGTAACCGATCTGATGCTGCAGCGTGACCTTCGCTGACCTCCAGGGTTCAAACAGAGTGATGCCCCGAGTTTCACCAAAACAAAAGTGTTAGTCGCCACTAGGGGCACAACATATCAAAAATAGGGGCGCATTCGCCTCAAAATCTAAAGCCCCATTCTCCGTTGGCCTTTGGCAAAGCCGTAATATCACAAATCCACGTGCGAAATTTGGATACCACGTGACCACCGTGAGCCAAGCGTCATCGGCATCGTCAGTGCATGTCTGAATGAATATGCAGAGCCAGACTGTAATAATTTTTATGAGAAAGAAAAAAAATGACACATTCCATATTAAAATGAGTGAGAGACGACGTGGCGTCTGAAAAGAGGTCAACCACTCATTAGGTTTCCCTTTCCTCAATTATGTCTATGCTGTGCTGTAGTCAGTGCATGGTATATAGTTAGGTCACCTACGACTCAGCTGAGTGTTTAGCATTGAATAATACGGGAATTTAGCTTGAGCACATAGTCATCATTTTAACCCTTTTTCATTTTGTTGTGTTTTCCTTTTTGTCTATGTATTGGTGTCACTCATTATATGACTTGTTTACTTTGTTTTTTAGTTAGCGGTTAGTACCTCTTCCATGTGTTAAACGCTACGGATAGCATTTATGAAACACTCTGATTTGGCGCGCTCGGGAAAACCACCCCATTCTGTGTAATACGACTACGCGTATTTTTTAAAAATGATTGTTTCGTGGATATGTAGTCCTTCCATAATATTTTTTGCTTTTCTAGGGTCATCCGCAAAGGACTCTTATCAAGCTTGGTTCCGGGTTGGTCAACAGATACACAAAACAAGAATTGCGAGATGGCGCTCTATTCCCATTTGACGGGCTCAGTGGCATGGAGTTCAAAGTTGACAAGCACACCCTACCGGATACTTTTATGGAAAATTCTGGGATTTGGTAATAGTTCCTGTGCTGTGGTGAATTTGCAAAACGAAAGGACAAAATGGAAAAACTTTTGGCCAAATTTCCAAAATAATTCATATTTTTCAACAGAATTTGTCCAAAGGATTTTGAAAATCAAACTTAACATCGAAGAATCAAACTTATGAAAGAACTAATAAGATCAGAACCAGATGTCAAGCTCCAAAGTACAGAACTACAGGGAATCGGAGTCCAGATCTTCTCAGAATACGATTAATAAGTTACTGAATTTGTAGTTGCTTGGAATGTTAAACATTTAATTTTAATTTTGCGAGAATAAAGCACATTTTCATGACAAAACCCCGCCAAAATTGTAATGTTTCTGTCGTCTATACAGTATTTTGAACCGTACCAATTCGGAATATCTCTTTTAATTGTAGTTTATGTAATTGATAACTGTTGTAAACATGCTGACCATGAGTTTGCGTTAGTTCTAACATGTAAAGAGCATTAAAATCACAGACAGTTTGTTTCAACTGGCATTCATTGCATTGTTTCATACATGGGCTTTGATTTGCATATTCCTTCTGGTATTTGTTTATTTAACCTCACAGTCTTTCAGTCTTGTATTCTTTATTCTTTCAAATGAAAATGATTTGAGTGACTGAGTAGAGATGCAAACAAGACAAGGACATGGATGTAGACATTTCATTACAGCCCCTCCATCCTCATAGAACACAACAGGTCATTTTTTATTTTTTACCCCTCTACTACTCCGAAAAAAAACCCGGGTTCCCAAAGTGAGCAGCAATGGAATGGAACATAACTTGATTTCATAATGGGATTTAAATAGCTCTCTTTAATAGGGTCCATGACAGTTCATAGGTGACCAGGGCATGAGAACCTCATGTTAGAAATAAAGAATCAATTTTTCCTCAAAATCATTCAAAAATCTAAAGCAATCAATCCACAACCGGGATTAGTTGAATAGCCAGGTTTTCATTTTTCTATAAACTTGCCATGGGAAACACACACATCACTATTCAACGTTGAATTTTATTCTCTCCGAATTTTTTCAGTTCTTAATCGCCGCGTGGAGAAATTGAACCTCGGAATTTTATCCCATTGATTTATTTTCATTATTAATTAACCCATTAATTCAAGACAGCTCGAATTGCATTGCGTACGTACGTTTCGTACGTGGACTCATTGATTAAATTTCATGAATGCCGAGTTCCTAATTTTTAAAGACGACTTTTCGACCTGGCCTAATTAATTATTGCACACAAGGCACTGAGCACCCCTTTTCGGTACCAGAATGTCATATTCAATATTTCAAAATTATTTAATAAATTACACAAGGTTGGAAATCCAGGACTTGGTTTATTTTCATTATTGACGATATTCCTGAAAAAATGGCGCAATAATTTACAACTGAAACTGACACAATTTCCTACTTAAATAAAATTAATAATTAAATTAACATTGGAATACTTGTGTAATTATACCTAATAAAATTGTAGGTATGTATTTCAATGTAATTAGGTTAGGGTGTGTGACATTAAGGGAATTTGTGGGACTGACGCGAATGCAAAAGAGCCAAACAAACCTGACCGATTTTCTTGACTATAAGACAAAGGGGTGAGCATAGAGTATAGTGAGCATAGAGCATAGAATGGAAAAGTAGTACGCCGCGACGTCCATTGTATAAATTGTTGGCTTGACTCGTCCAGGAAGTGTTCATTTCTATGGTTACGCAATTGGCAATTCTCAGTCTGTCCACCTACGATACCAAAGAAGCCTTTTTAGGTCAAGTTGCGTCCAAGTTGAAGTTTCTCTTGCAATTTGCAAATAAATGTGCTTGTTGTGACTTGGGATCCATGCTCTCATACACACACATAATAAGCATAATGCATCAGCAAGCGTAAACTGCATTCTTGCGGCATCCACGAACGAACCATAGTGTTGAATTTTAACCTAATTATTGAATTGGACTTTCCTATATAATTTTTAAGTTTTCCATTTCCTCATCATCCTTTTTGTTTTTAGTGCACGGCCAGTACTTGACCTGAATCAGGAAAACATACCTTAATTACATTATAGGAATTTTAAATTAATAATAGAATTGAATGGTCTTCCTGTTTACAACAGTTATCTCTGACCGAATGCGAATTTGGCGTTTGACCAAATAAAAGTAGCCAAGACGTACTACTTATCTAAAAATCCAATGATGTATATGAGATATTGCATTTTATGAAGAATTTTATGTAATGGATCTGGCAAGCTATCCCGCTTGAAATTCCAATGTGCGCAGCCGCGCACATGAGCGGCAAATGTTTAAAAACGCTTAAAAACATAAAACATAGGTGGATTTTAGAAAAATATTATTTTGTCAAAAAACTTAAATTATGCACTTTATAAATCACATTTGCCAAACTGTCATGCACATTTTCGCACACTTTGTCAGCTTTAGATTTATAGGTTGTGGAAGGTACCCCACAAAAAAACTAATGTAAATTTCGAGACAAAATGTTCTGAGAAGTTCTTGGCTTAAAATCAGGAAAACCCTTTAATTACTTCGAAAGAAATTTTAAATCGACTGCACTTGTACACAGAATTTTATGTTAAGCTTATGGAAGGTACCCCTAGTAGGCTTTGGAAAAACTGTATACAATTTCCAGACAAGGTTCTCAGAAGTCAGACATTTTATATCAAAGGTCGTCTGCTGCGGAAATTCCCAAAAGTATTCCAATTTGAAAAGATTTTATCGTGAGAACTCTCCTGACATATTTACAAGGAATTAATACAAGCCCCGCCAAAAATTCGCCTCCTAATTAATTGACTTAAAAATAAACAAACATTTAAAAGAAAACGCAAATACTGTTCTAAGAATTTTAAAATTAGATCAAATTTTCTGCTATCTGCGTCACTAATGACGTGATACTTTGAAAAATTATATTTCAGCCAAATACTGAGTAACTTATTTATAAATTTTGGAGTGCATTTTCAAAATAAATGTTGAAACTAAGAAAATTTTCTGCAAGGAGGCAGGATTTGAATAAAGCTGAATTTACAAAGGACGTAGAATAAAAGATTTGTTCAAATTCGAATTATGAACAGATACGAAGAAAAAAAAGTAGGTCTGCCGCAGTGCAAACGTGCTGAATGTTCCTATTCACACTTTTTTCCTATTGTGTGTAGCCAGTCTTTAAATTCCAAACTTGATCACGAGCGAAAAAAACGGGAAGAAGAAGATTGTGTCATCTTCAGCATATCAGGACAGCTGAGACGTCTTTTTCATCACTTTAATTAATTTAATTCACACCTTACAGCTCAGCCATAGCGATAGCGAACCACTGCTTCTGCTTCTTATCATCACCACTGATCTTTTAAGCTTTAATTCTATCGCTAAAGAATAATCTAAGCTGATACGACGCGCCAGCGCAGCGCGACTCAATTTTAATATAATAACAATAATCATTAAATCATTTTGCCAACCCAAAAATGAAATAAAATCCTTCCTAGGTAGGCTAATTTGCCCTAATATGGTGCTAGTGTGCTAATTCTCGAAATGTAAATTTTATTTTATCGTCATTCACAAATTAGGCGACATTTTATATCCAGGAAGTCCAATTTCAAACACTCCGGGTGGTCTTCGGCAGCGGCTCCTTAAAATTATAAGTGCGCGGTGACCTTTTTCTTCTCAATTACCGTTAGCCAGTTTCGTGGTCGAGTCCGTTTGAACCTAGCGGTACGGCCAAAACGCCAAACGGCACAGCTTAATACCAAGAATGCCCTATTTGTCCCAACTCGCCCCAATTCTTATGTTTTTCAATTGTTTCACTAGCGAAAAATATTTGGCATTTTA
>JAQGCA010003679.1:0-11403 GCA_034698945.1 Protaphorura quadriocellata
CTACCTTTCAAATAAATTTCTCTAGAATCTTGAGTCCTTTGCAACAATATTTAATATTTTAAATTATCATACATATAAACTCGCTACGATATACATCAGATTGCTCAGCAATCTGTCTGGTTTTCTAGTTATACAATAAGATTTACGGTACAGCAAGTTATAACGGCTATGCGTTTTTTACAGCTCACCAGCAAACCCCGAGCTGCCACTGTCATTGCCGACGGGAACGTAAAAGTTGCATGTAAGAACAATAGATTATAACAAAATATTTTTGAAAATATCAAATCTTCATGAAATTAAAAGTGTTTTATTCTTTTTCTGAAGTTTTGGACGTAGAGGCTTTTGAACGACTCCTGGGTCCTTGCATGGAAATCATGAAGAGAAATGCAGAAGGCTATGAGAAACAACTTCTTCAAATATTCGGTTCCAAGTCCAATATAACAGATATTCGGTGAGCCTCTACTAAAACCTCCATTAAAATCCATTAAAAAATGGGGGTCACAATCAAACCACACACAAACTCTTCCCGTTCATAATCATAAGTTCAAGTTCAAAAAAAAAAAGATTGAAGACGGAAAACGTGAGAGACACTACGTACGCTTATTGGTTTTGAAGCCAGCGTCATCCTTCGGTTCATCGGGTGGGGGAAGGGGGTTTAATTTTAATTATGATTTTGAATGCTTCAATGTTCATAATATCATGTTCAATGTGGTAATAGATGTCTAATATAAGTTAAAACTTTTACAGGGATCTAAAGAAGGGAGCTGTAAAGGGTTAAGTGTCATTCGTCACTTGCATGCAATCAAGTAGAACAGGAGGGAACGGGAATGAAGGCATTTAAAACAATAAAAATAGAATGATATGGGGGTATCGGCAATATGACAAAAACAAAAATACAGAGGATAAGAAAAGATACTATTTGACTGATGAGTTGAGCTTTAAAAGTCAAAAAAACAAGATTTGTTTTAAGTTCTTGTTTTTTTTTTAATTCAAAAAATAAACAATTGACGAAATGTATCAAGCTGGACTTGAACAAAGTCGTCACCTGTACACTTACTTGACTTGACCAACCAACCGCTGGACTTTTGTTTGTGACAGTTTTAACTTAACATTTTAAACTTCCAATTTTTTGGACAATGACAGAAAAAAAAACACATACAGATTTAATTATTTAGTCCAAAATATAAAATAGAGACAGTTCTCTCAGTTTTAATTTTTCCCTGCTGGTCAGAACACGGAGAAGTGAGGAGAAATTTTGTTCGTTCAATTTTAAATGGAATGATTTTGAATAAAAAATTTCGTTTGTACATGTGTAGTTATGTATAAGATTGTGTAGAGCTCCAAATGTAGTTGTAATATGTAATTAATTATTTAGTAAATTAGTAATTAGCTGTGTACGTTGGGTAAAGGAAATTAAAAACTGAAATAACACTACTAGCCATGATTAACAAATATGGAATTAGGGTCTTAGGGATTTTAGCTAATTCGTGGGTATTGTCTGGTTAATTACCTATTAATTATGTTGTATACTCATTTGTGGTACATTTGTCGTCCTTGATTGAAAAAATTAATTGTACTTTGTTTCTTTTTTTTATGTTCAAGCTGGAATTAATCCTCCCTTGTCTCGTGCTATCCATCCATCCAAATATCCAAAAATTCCAAATCCACATTTTTTCCTTCAACATCCAATTTCATCAACCATTCACCTAAGCTCAAAATTCCAAACCTTTAAAAGTCAAATCTTAATGATTGTAATTCATGATTGTACAAGCTTTGTATTATTGTACTGATTGTGAAAACCTGAGGAATGAAATAATGAATTGAAATCTACCTACACGTGTTCCTTACACAAACAAATTCGAATTAAAAATGTGAAATTACCTTGTAATTGTATCAGTGTACCTTAAAAAAATGGTCCTTAATAATCGTGTCAGAAATTGTACCTCACCCAGTGTGCTTCGGACTAATGTGTTAGTTATGGTAAAATTCTCCTAAAATTCTCCTATGAATTTAACCCAATGTGTACAAAAAATGTTTAGGAATTACCCAGGGTCAACAACTATGAATATCTTTAATGAGAGCATATCAGATTTTCTGTAATTTAAAATTATGGGAATACGAACGACTACTCCGAATTCAACTCATTCTAAATTCAAGTTTGAAGAAATGGAAGGAAGACAAAATGCATTTCCAATTCATTGAGTGACGACAAGATAAAGATTGACCGACCAATGTGTAAAAAGCTAATTAAAAACGTTTTAGAAGAAGCACATGAATCCCTTGACCTCAGCTCTTCCCCGTCATGTCATGTCGTCGTGATGTTCCCTCGTCAAAATATTGAGTAAAATTGTTCATAATTAGACTAAATTTATGTACCGCTCGCTAATGCTATGTTCAAATATTCAAGGGATTAGTGTTAAGAGGATTAAGGTAAAGTTGGTATTTCAAAAAAAAATAATGTGTAATCTAATCAAAGAAGCGTAAATGTAATGTATTATAGAAGACATTTTATGGGAAGGAAGTGTGTAAAAGTTCGTCTTTGAATTGAATGAGACTCATGCCATAGAAGCATAAAAAAAACTAATAACCACATTCTAATTATTCACTCAAAAATCCAACAGACAAAAAAGTGTATTTTGTTGCTCAGCTATGATCAAAAAAAGTCAATACATATTAGGAGAGTACACTTAAACTATTGTCAAGTTGTAATTAATCTACTCATGCAATGTATGCGGAGTGGATGTTAAGAATGATTGGACTGATTAAACAGAGTATTTAAAAAATTGTCGTTTTTATAATTTCAATTATTTGGTATTCCAGTGAAAGGTTTAAAAATTCGGCCGATCAGTTGAAAATTCGCCAGTTATGTCATCGGTGTCACATTTTAGTTAGATTTGGCATACGCTATTTACATTTAAATGACCGGAAGTCAAGGAGATTCAGATTGATTCTTGGACACTTCCAATGCGGCGAGACCTATTGTCGGATTATTTCAGCTACGTTAAACTAAGCGATAGCGTCGATCTTGAAGATATGACGCCATTGAGTAAAACCCGTCTCTACCAATTTTTTAACCCAACAGTTTTAAATCTGTACCTAATGTAATAAATTGTGCTATAATTTGTTATAATTCGCAATATACTGATACAGCTTGACCACGCTATTTATTGACTAATCGAGAAGTTAGCGTTTAAAAATGAGATGTGATGAATTCGTAGATCACAAATAAATGAAAACCAACACGAATTAAACTTTTCAATTCTTATTATATTTATTCTCCATAGTTCATAGCTTAGGGAATAGTAGTATATAGTAGACAATTAATTGAATAGTTCATAGTTAAGCTAACCAACAAGACAATTCACGTCTACGTAATTTTCCCTACTAATCGCATCAGTGTATAATGAGGCAGTATTCATAGTATTCATTTTATTCCTACTATCCACGCTACGCTGCTCTTGTTTTACCCATCTAACCATTCCACATTTCAGCATCTAATTCTAATCAGTAAATTAAGTGAGATTGGTCACGTACCTGAATTTGAACAAAAAAAAAACGAGAAAAAAAATGCGAAATCCTATTAAATTATTTTGTCGTACATCAAAATGAACATTAAAAACTACAGGAGGTTGGACCAAAATGATGAACAAAAAAATGTCAATTCCTACAATTAATAAACGGTGAACACGTTCTGGAGCAGTTCTTGTAAAAATTATTCCAGTATATCTGCAAACATGTGAATAATTCGACTACATCATTAATATACAAAATCACCACAAATAAGTAACCACGTTCAGCACAGCAGCACGCACGAGACTATATGATTAGGTAATTATAATTAAAACCAACAACAACAATAAAATTACATACTTTCATACATTCTATTTTTGTAAAATTTCAAAAAAAAAATCTACTCTTCCAGTAACCAACTCAAAAATCCTCTTAAATTTATCTTTAAAAATAAATTTACAAAATGTTTTCAAATTTAAATAGATTCTCCATTCCAATACACTCATCCCGGAGATCCCGTCCACGATTAACTTACTTCTTAATTAGTTCAAAATGACGAATTAATTAATAGCACAAAGAACTTCATTACACTACGTTTATACACCATTGATTAATTAATTTGTAAATTTACTTGTACAAATACAAAGAGACGACGTGAACGAGTTCGTATCAAACAGAACAACTTATGAACACTTTCGATTTTCACTGTTGAATTACACAGATGGTGTATGAGATTACTAATTAATTTAACTCATAAATTAATTACACAATGTATGTACAATTTTTTTTCACACTTTAGGGGTTTCCTCAATCATGTACATCTTAACAATTAGCATAGCCAGCGCAGAGGGCGAGTAAAACGACTTAAATTTTTTACTCGCCTTAAAATACAAATTACATATACATTTTAGTAAAATGCTTCATGGTTAACAATTGCCTTAACGTATTTACACCTAAATATTAATTAATACTTAATGAATAATCATCAAAACTTTTCCCTGGAGAGAAGTTGGCAGTGTTGATCTTTTTCACCTTTGTGTGGTTTGTAGTTTATAATTAATTAAGCAATTTTGTATAGGATTATAATTACAAATAGGAATAAAAAATTTGAAGCAACTTTAACAATTATTTAACACTTCACTTAACTTCTACCACTACCTCATCTAAATTCACTACCGTCCTAATATTTCAGACGAATTAGCAAAAAACACAAATCTAAACACCCAAATCCATCATTCCTATCTAAAAAGAATCCAAATCCGAAATTCCCAGTCAAGTACAAAAAACCCACGAGAAGAATTACAAAACCAGTTATTACATAAATGCAGTCAATTTGTATCGTCAAAGCAAAAAAAAAGAGAATACATTCAAAAATGTGAAAACACTTTGACCCTCGACCTGAACCCCTCAACATGCACACTTAGAGAACTAGAAGTCAATAATTCTAACGATTTAAAAACGTTGAGTTTTTCCCCCAGAGTCACCGTCGAGTAGGCAACATTGGGTGATTGTGGTACGGATTTTGAGATAAAACATGAGGTGGAAGAGGTGGCTGACCAATTTGATGACCGTCATTGTGTGCATGTGTGTGTCCAAGCCCATGACGTTGAGGACCCCCTACATTATACCCACCATGATGTTGTTGATGTGATGGTGGCTGCTGAACAGGATGACCACCGTAACCACCACCACCTTGTGACTGTTGGTGAGGGGCATACGATGAATAACCTCTTGGATGATGGTACGCCGAATTCCCTGGCGGTAGTGGACCAACACCCCTATGCTGTTGCTGCTGTTGTTCTGGCTGACCATACATATTAGTATTTGGTGACCTTGGATAACCCCCACCAGTATTATTGTACCCACCGGAATTATTACTGTAGGCCGAGGAATGGATTTTTGGATTTTGCATGAGTGGGTAGCGCCCTGCTGACGCATGGGGATTATTATTATTATTCGGGAGTTGATGGGGGAGTGGGTGAGGGTGTGGGTTATGATGATGACCATGATGTCCAGGGTGACCACCTCCCGGGGTCACATTATTGTACTGTTGGTAACCATGTGTGTGCTGTGGAACGTGTGGGTTATTATGGAATGACGCGACAGCCGCCTTTTGTTGGTGGTGTATCTGATGCTGTTGTTGTTGCTGTGAGGGTGGTGGTGGGGGAGGGGGTGGTGGCGGCGGGGGTGGTTGAGCGTTATAATACGGTATCGGTGGGTTGGAAGAATGATGGTGTCCTTGTCCCTGGTTGTGAACGACTCGAGGGGGTAGAGGTGGTGGAGCCGTCGTCGTTACGATCCCATTTGGAAGATTGTCCTTGGCCGAAATTCGTTGAGATTGTTGTTGATGTTGTGCGTGTGCTTGTTGTTGATGAAGATGATGTTGGTGGTAAACATTATTGCTAGGATTTGCATTACTTGTAAAATTTGAATTGGAATTGGATTGAACACTCGTCGTTATAACATGACTAACGCTTACGCTGCCACCTCCAGAAGACGAAGAAACAACAATCGTAGGTTTGTTGGTGTTGGTGTAGTTGTTGAAGACTGTTTTCTCAGATAAATTTTGTTGATGTTGTTGCTGTTGTTGTAGTTGGACATGGACCTGAGGACTTACACGATCTTTATTATCCTTGTCCCAATCCCAAGCTTTTCCTTTTGGTCTAAATTTTGAAACTTGTGACCCGGACGGGTCATTTGCTGTAACAGCAGAGGCTTGTGGAGCAGGTGAGGGGATCATTTGTGGTTGCTGTTGTTGTTGTTGTTGGGGTTGTTCTCGTTCTCCAGACGTGGAGGCTATGCTACTACAATCAGACGCGACGGATGACCTCCCATCTGTTGTACTCACACCAGAATTTCCACCCCAATTGTTCCATCTTTTCTTGAAATGTTGTTGGTCATTATTTGAATGGATTAAATTCAAATTAATGCTCACATGAGTGTCACTGACTGGCTCCGATGAAGATTTGGGAGCTGCGGTAGTCGTCGTCGCTGTCGTCACCGGCGGCGTTGGAACCTGTTCTGGTGCCTCCCCTTTTTCAACTTTAACCTTTGTATCCTTCTGTGACTGTGATTGTGACTGTGACTGTGGTTGGGGTGAAGGTTCATCCTCATGTTCATGATGGAAATAATGAAGGCGGGGTGTGGGTGGGGGTTCATCAAAATTAATTCCTTCCATTTTCTCTGTTTTAATCAAAGTACTGCCAGGGGTTAGGACTCTCATGGGTAGCTCCAGGTCAAGGTCGTCATTCTCATCAGCATGAGATGGACTTGGCGTTCTTGGGAGTTGGAATGGAGTACTCCTCCTATGGGATGAATTACTACTTCCAACTTGATTATTACAACTACTATTACTACTAATCCCTGGAGTGTCACCACTACTACTACTAGCCCAAGGATCAGCGGAGGTTGGGAGATCTTTGTCAATTCCAGAGTCTGGTGAGGTCGTGCAGTCCATTGTTGTTGACGGGGTTTTTGGGCGTTCAAGTTCTCTGGCTGATGAAGATGACCCATGACTTGATGTTGTGGTTGAGACGATGGATGAAGGATCCTGCCCACTACGACCAGCCCTTGGTGAACTCCCATTTGACCCTGCTTCAGTACTCCGGCGTCGCCGGTCAATCTCGTTCGCAAAACAAAACAAACGCTCAAAATTTGATGAGACTTTGTTTTGCCATTGCTTTGTCGGAGAATCAATCCTGGAATCGTCCCCTCGGCTCAAATTTGTACTCCCTCCTATAGAAAACAAAACAAAAATCATTATTCAATTCGAAATTCAGGTAAACCAACAAAACATTTTAACTACAAAATCAAATCAAATCTAACGAAAAATTAAAACACTCAAATGAACAATAAATAAATAATTAAATAAAAAGGAAACCAGGAGAAAATTACAAGGTCAAAAGCATGGATGTTTTACTAAGGCGAAGTACCGAAACCGGAAATTCTAACCTCAATATTTACAATTTTACAATTTTTTAAAATTCTTTTTAAATAACTTCTAAAAAAGGTATAAATATCAAAACCTGATAGGATGTATTGGCATGGCCTGGTATGTCCAATGAAGTCTGGCCCTTTAGGATGGGAAGGAAACCTCGCCAAAATAGTAGGTTACAACGCAACTAATTAGAGCAAACCAAAAGTACTACGAGCTGGAAATGAAATTAAAACCTAAAAAAACAGAAGATCTGAAGAATTCCAACAACCAAAAAAATAGATGAAAATTATTCCAACAAAACTACAATAAAAGGCAGGTGATGCGGGAAAAAAGGATCGAAAGGAGTCGTCTATTTATTTTTTTGTGAATATTTTATTCTGAAAAAGTTCAATATTACAAGTCTAATAATCATGGCAGTGATTGGTTTCGTAATTTGAAATCTTGAAAATCATGCAAGTACAATTATTATGTGTAGTGTATTAAAATGTGAGCAATTTTCCTGAGCAAATTAAGTATATTTTGAACACATTCCCAGTTAAAATCGGCAGCATGGTCATGAAGTACAATCTCAAAAAACAATCAAATTGCATACATAAAGACTACTAGCAATGAAACGGCAAGAATTGCATAATTAAAATCATTCCGATTTCCAATGAAGCTTTTCCTACAAACTATTCTAAAGTCTAAAATTACACTTTCCTTTAAGTCGTAAATGTAAACCAAAACATCAACAAAACGTATTCAAATAAATCAAAAATCAATAAATAATATAGATAATTTTCGAAATTTCAAGAATTGAAGATAAGAATAAGAAAAACTAATGAAGTTCATAATTTGGCTGGTAGTTTCAAATTTTTCTTTCTTTTGTCAACTTGGGCATACCTTGATAGTCTTCTGCTACACGGAGACCATTGTCACTCTCCGCCTTGTCTTCAGGAGATGAATCTCTTGGTCCGCCACCTGGGGTAGGAATTCGTACTGGTGGGGGTGGAGTTCCGTTTGTACTTGACCCAATTCCAAAACTATCACCGCCCCCATTAAAGCTTCCTGTCAGCCCTGGGTAGTCCGATTCCGTATTACGGAAAGCCGAATTGGGGCGAGATGATGAGGCGGAGCTAGGCTTCGGACTCGGGGTCAAAGTTGGCGTTTTCGGTGGCCCAGGCATTTGATCGTAGGGCGAGGTCATGCTCAGGGTTAACGCCTGCTTCTTTGGTGGAACAGGAACAGGAGTCATCTGAACAATAAAATAAAGCAAAATGTTAATTTGTGAATCATAGAAAATATTAGTCTGACCATTACTAATTAACCCTCCTGGCTCGTTTTGTTTGGGTTCGATCCCTCATGGAGGCATGGTTGATACGGTGCTCTTCCTATACTACGAGTACCATTTCTATCCTAACTGAATTACTCAGTATCTTAAGAAAATATGAAAATATGTGGATGCTTGAACATACCATAAGACGAATGTCTGAAGACTCTGACCTCACAAGCATTAAGCAGAGGGAATTTAGGATCATAAAATTTAAATTAAAATAAAACCGGAAGCGTTTCGTCGTTATCGGAACACTGAGGAGAAACAAGTCAACACGGTTTAAATAGGTCTCAGTTGTTGTACCTTCCCAGTATTGACGCAAAAGTTCAAATTTTAAGGAATCACCTAATTCTAACAAATTTCCAGACTTCTTACATACGGTCAATGGTCAATCCTGAACCTTGACTGTGCAGCGCCCCTAAACGAAAATGGGTGCCAGACTCTCGGTTATTGTACGCCAATTACGAGAACGGAAACGCCGGCGGCGCCATTCCGCCTTCGAAAATCTCCCAAGTTTGGTATAATTAAATAACTAATTTGAGTTGAAGATTAATCTGACCATTTGTTTCAAACTCAATTTTACAGATACACCGGAAGATATTACTACTCTTGGATTTTGACGATAGTCTCAACTGCCGCTCAGTCTCAAAATGTATGAGAACTATTGTTGATAATAATTTGAATCTGACTATGACACTTTCCTCTGAGAATTACCCGACATTCAGAGTTGGACGTTTACCCTTTCAAGCAAAATGTTTAATTGTCCGAGAATTCAACACACATTTTGGAAAACAAAGGGGTTTATCAAATATTCTCAGGATCATGTTTCCCTGCGTCACTGTACTTGATATTAAGGAGCCTGTGAATTACGAAAATTATTTTTCACTTATGGTAGCTTGTCGTTTACTCGTCGATCTCCGTCTTCACACAGACTGCCTTGCAGGTTCAAACTTAGAAATGTTTTATTTTGTTTCAATTTATCAGAGCCAATGTTAAAACCCTTCGATTTGTTTTTCAGGTGAGGCACAGCTTTACAAAATTCAAACTCATTGCAACACCCTCAAACATTTGTCCATTCATTTGGCGTACATGTATCCTACGGCTATCCACCAATCTGCGACACAAAATTTGAGTTCAAATCTTATTGGAATTCTTGAAATGCACAATTATCCAGCTCTTCAAACATTTCATTTGAAACTCATTCCTCCTTGTGATGGGTGGCAACATACTACTACTATTAACCTAAGCCTTGGACTCCTCCTCAAGTTTACTAATCGTCAAAAGAATCTCTCTGAAGTAACATTTAACTTGCCACAATTCCAACCGTTGAATCCATCAAATCAGGCTCAAATATTCCAAAGCTTGAAGGAAATTAATTTTAAATTGAATTTAAAAGTCAATTATTTACATCCTTCCTTGGCAGCAGTATTGACTGAAATGGGGATAGTACATGAAGGGAAACCTTTCAAAACATTTTGGGAATGGATGACAGATAGGTTTCTTGCTGATTCAGTGATGGTCGAATAAAAATTGATGCCAGGAAATTAAAGTCATATTCACTGGAAGGAAGGATCACGGCTGTTAAATTTCAATCTAACAAATTCTTAGGAAATTTGGTGATAGAACTACATCGATAACAGAGTGTATTAAATTCTTCATTGATTACCTCTGAAATTGTTTCAAATTCGAAATAGAAAATAAAAATACACCCACTGATTGACCTTCACCGGTTATCACCAACAAAACACGGTCGCATAGCCTTCTTTTTCTTATTTGGCACAGACGCCCGACGCCCACATAAGGTACACCTGCGAATATGCTAAATTTCCAAGGGAGAAAATCTCTTTCAAGCAAACCCACATTGTAAGTGTACAAGGAATTGAACACTCACCATGGCGAAAAGGGTAAGTGAGGTCTGTACCAAAAAGCTGTAACTGTCTAATTTCAATAATAGAATAATAGTTCAAATGAACTTACATTTAAACTGGAATCATTGACACGTTTTCGCACCACACGAAGCACACTCTCTGGATTTTTCCCCATATCAGCTGGGAGAACTTCATCGGCTGGTCCACCAAGAACAACTTCCGTAACAACCGTTCCGCCAACCCCACTACCAATCACTTTCTTTCCCTTAACTGAATTATGGGCTTCTTTCCCAGAATTAGAATTGTTAATGTCCATTTTGACTGGACTCTTTCCTTTTGTACTTTTATCAATTGAGTGAAGTCTAGCTTGTAGTCCTTCCAGGCCTTCCATTGCTCCTAAACCCATATTATTAGGAGGGGCCGCTTTAGCACTGACGAGAACAGAAGCACGTCCAGGATAATTACCACTGATTACTCCAGCACATAAAGTTTCTGGGATATTTTCATTTGAGTTTGGTCTAGAAATGGGAGAATAGACTAAAGAACGAACTGGGGGAGAAATGAGACCATTCAAATTCACTGAAGAGTTCCCTTTGGGTTTACTATGTTGTTCAAGTAAAGATCGCTCAATTTCTCCAGACACAAAGTCAGCAATCGTTCGAGGTCCGCGATTAGAGTTGGAATCATTCTCTCCTGTCTTCTTCTCTTTCTCATGACCAGAGGATGAATGGGTGAGGTGGGCTCTGAGTGCAAGTTTCCCTGGTGTTGGGCGATTT